>APFE030651491.1:107280-117557 GCA_000404065.3 Pinus taeda
AAGGATAAACCTCGTGTTGCACAGAAATAGAATGAAAAACAACAGGCAGATCAAACATCACAGCGAAAAGAAGTTTTGATGTAGGTGATTGGTATTCCTACGGCTACAACCATATAAGAAAATGTCCCTCAAGCAAGCTAAGAAGGATAATAAATTATCACCAAAGTATTATGGTCCATACAAGGTGTTGCAAAAGATTGGTACTATGACATACAAATTGGAGCTTCCTGCAGCTTCTCGATTGCACCCAGTTTTCCATGTTTCATGTTTAAATAAGGTTATAGGTGACAAGCTCCCAGTACAAACAATATTGCCAGAACTTGACAAGGAAGGAAAAATTATATTGGAACCGGAAGCAGTCACAGAAACAAGAACTAGACCGCTAGGAAATCGATCAATTTCGAAGTATCTTATCAAGTGGAAGAAATTATCCGTTGAAGATTCCACATGGGAGGATGAGAATTTTATACAGAGGTATCCAGAACTACTCAAGCGTTGAGGACAACAATTTTTTGAAGGAGAGGGGCATGTTGGGTTTCTATAATACTAGTGATTACCCCATTACTATTGTAGTTGTACCCCTTATTAATATTGTTGTGCCCCTATTGCCCCCATATTCTTATTATTGTGCCCCACGGAATCCCTCTATTGCTATTTTTGTGGCTTTATATTATTATTGTTAAGTCGGTTGGGTTATATTGTGACTCCTTAGACTCCTATATATAGAAGGAGGTTTTCTCATTTGAATCATCCAAGAATTGTTCATTTATGTAATGTAAAAGAGGTTGCCCCCTTGAAGAGGCTGAATTCTAAGGCGTTGATCTATCTTTTCTATCTTTTTCTTGAGCTAGTTTCATAACAGATCTACATTGGAAATTAGTTAAAGAACGACTCATACCACTCTGTATTTTAGAGATGGTAAAAAGACAAAAAGGCAAGCATAATTTTTTTTTTCATTTTTTGTGAAGTATACTGCATCTTCCAGACGAAAATCAAATAAGTGAACCTTGCAACAGTAGGTATTATCAAGATCAGGGCCACATAGAGACAGTTTCTTCTAGGATGAAAGAAACTCGCGATGAAATAATGCAAATTATGTATAAATAACCCTCCATTGATCATATAAAGAGATCTCGGTAAATAACAACATTGTGTCAGAACATACACAAAGATCTTGGTTAATAATATCGTGCAGTAAAATCTCTTAGAAAAATGGGCGATTAACATCGTGTCAGATCATAGTCAGAGATCTCGGTCAATAAAATTGTTTCAGCTCATACACAGAGATCTCAATTAATAACATCATGCTATAAAATCTCTCAGAAAAATGGGCGATTGCAGACCTCTGGGGTTTTCATTGGATCTTCCCTTTGCAATATTGTCTCTCATCTTTGTAGCTTTGGGTGCAATCATCTGGATCTTCGGGTAAGTTTCCTTTTGCAAATCTCTCAACATATCCACTTTTTCAGATTTCTGTGTTTTTACCCTTTAGATTGTATGGCTAGTTGAGTATAAATATCTGGAATATGAGTTTTTGTTGCCATATCTTGTATCAGTTTTGAATATTTCGATATTGACTTGCCTATTCCCATGTTGTATATGCCTTTCAGTGATGGTAAACATGGCAATATTTCGATATTGACTTGCCTATTCCCATGTTGTATATGCGTTTCAGGGCTGGTAAACATGGGAGTTGGTCTGTTAAAGCTTCCTCTTAAATAGATGAGATGGTTCACTCACCAAATACCTTGCTGAACATCACAATCTTTTCATTCTTTTTCATCTGTCTCGATACTCTTATTCATGTTTGTAAATCAGATTATTGTCTGTTCAAAATTATTTTAAGGTGGATGAGGTTAACAATATTGATCTTGGACAATATTTTTCAGTAGACGTAGAGCTTTATATGTAAAAAGCAAAGTAGAAAATCTTCATACATTTCAGGTAAAATTGAAACCCCCTCGTACATTTCTAACTTCATCTCCTTACATAATAACACTCATCTAAGGACGCCATTTGCATGCCAAGTCAACTTCAAAGCCATTTCATAATCCCTTTCATAAGCCCTTTTAAATCTATTGTGCTAACACCTCTATCGCAGAGGTCCCACTAGCAATCCCATTTCTAACACCTCTATTCTGATACGGAATCCCATTTGCTTCTCAGCGAGGAATGGTTGTTGCCTTCACCATCTATGTCTCCAGTGTTGCTAAGGCACCTAGATCTACACCAAAATGCTACTTTTTTAGTCATTTCTGAGTGTAGCTTCAACATCGGTGCAAGAATCATTTGTCTTTTTTGATTCAATATACATATAACTCAAGAAGTCCCCAAGCCGGCAACAACTAATGCTACAGAATTGGTAGAATGGAAGAAATGTGTGGCTAGAGCGAGGAGAATCCTTCTGGAGGGAGTTCGAGACCACAATCTCGAGTCTCCATGGGAAGGAGACAATGTTTTCAATGTGGAAAACATTGAAAGATCTATATCAGAACAACAACGATCAGAGGAAGCTGGCACTGAAAGACAAGCTTCGGAAAATCAAGTGTGAAAAAGGCAACACGATCTCTACATATCTGAACAAGCTCACCACTTGCAGGGATGAGCTTAGAAGTGTAGGGATCACGACATCCACTGATGAGATGGTGAGTCTTGCTCTCTTTGATCTTCCTAAGAACTGGCATGGATACCAAGACTCAGTAAATGGAAGAGAGAAACTGCTAGATTAGGAACGACTTTGGTTAGATCTGATGCAGGAGGAGATAAGAAGAAGCACTATAGATGGAACTTCATCAAAGCAATATGATGAAGAAAATATAGCCTTAGCGAGTAAGGCGAGGAAAGGGAAAGGGAAGGCATCCCATCCCAAATCCAATTCTTCCCATGGTGGGAAGAAGTTTGACAAATCGAAAGTACGATGCTTTCATTATCATAAGGTGGGCCATTATGCTACGAATTGTCCACAGAAGAAATCCAAGAAGGGATCCTTGAAGGGATCAGATGGTGAGGCACTGGCCTCACAATTTGAATTGTGTTTCTCTCTCATTGCATGCATGATTTCATCCATGGTGGGATGTGTTTGATACCTGGACAGTGGAGCATATTTCCACATGTCCGGCAACAAGAATCTTTTCAGTACCTTGGAGGAGAAGGATCTCCAGATGCGGATCGAGATGTGCGATGATGGAAAGTACTCTGTTTCAAGTAAAGGTACGGTTGTGTTTCAGAGGGAGCATGGAGCTCCTCTCACCATGACTGATGTAAAGTATGTATCGAGTCTGAAGAAGAATCTTGTGTCTATCACTATGCTAGAAGACTAAGGCTATGATGTAGTTTGTAGTAAAGGAAAGGTATTCCTGAGGCATATGGGTCCTGGACAAACCAAGAGGATTGGGATTCGAGTAAAGAATCTATACAAGCTGGAGGTAGACGACTGTGCTGCATTGAGTTCTAAAGAGGATATGGTGTAGAGCCAAGATGTTGGCAAGCTATGGCATATAAGATTGGGCCACTTGCACCATGGGGCCTTGAAGATCATGCAACAGATTTCTACTGGACTTCCCAAGGGAAAACTAGAGTAGACAAATACATGCAAAGGTTGTACCTTGGGTAAGTATGCGAAATATTCCTTTCAGGATCGAGATAGTAGAGCTGGAGAAATCTTGGAGCGATTTCACACATATGTATGTGGAACATTCTCTAAAGCCTCCATCTCTAAATGGAGGTACTATTTTATTTTTATTGATGATTTTTCTCATAAATGTTGGATCTACTTTATGCAAAAGAAGGATAAAACCTTCTTAAGGTTTTGTGAGTTTAAAGTCTTGGTAGCGAAAGAATTTGGGAAGAAAATAAGAGCCTTGCATAGTGACAATGGTGGAGAGTATGTCTCCCAACAGCTTAAGGACTTCTGCGCTGCAGTAGGAATTAAATGGGAGTTGAAGGCACCCCATAACCCACAGCAGAATGGGGTGGTCGAAAGGAAGAACATATTGATTGTGGGAACATCTCGAGCGATGTTGCATGACCAAAGCCTACCACTTCATTTGTGGGCCGAGGCATGCAATACAATAGTATAGTTGCAGAAGAGAAGCTCGCATCATATACTGGGAATGAAGACACCTATGGAGGAATTTTCCGGTAAGCGACCAAATGTAAGTTGCTTTAGGATCTTTGGATCATTGGTTTATTTCCATGTGACCAAAGATGCCCAGAAGAAGTTAGACCCAACAACTGAGTTGGGGATACTTGTGGGGTACACTGATATGCCCCACAAATATCGGGTGTTCCTGCCTACCAGTCAGAGGACAATGGTACACAGAGATCTGAAATTCAACGAGTAGAAAGCCAACAAGTATCACTTGAGAGGGAGCTCAAGTTGCATGTAGAGGAGGAACTTTCAGTTCCTAAGGAGGAGGAGCCTCAGATTGATGCATAGAAGCCGCTTGCAAAGGATCTGGGAGTGGAGACGTCCACTCATGCTGAGTCTTCTAGAGATGGACGGAAATGCTCAAGGGAAGCTGACAGGTTGATGTTGGATGCACGAGAGAATGTGGGACAACCATACTCTCAGCACAGACAGAGGAGGTCACCCAAGCGGTACATTGGTTACATGGCCCTAGTTGGGGAGTGTGTAGAGACCAAACCTTCTTCATTCGAGGAAGTAGTGCAACAACCAGTCTGGGTTGATGCTATGGTAGAGGATTACGACCCTATCATTCGAAATAGTGTGTGGGATGTTCTCCCAAGACCTCAGGACAAGTCAGTGGTGATTTCTCGATGGCTTTAGAAGGTAAAGCAGGCAACTGATGGCAGTGTTGAGAAACGTAAGGCAATGTTTGTTGCCAGTGGTTTCTCACAGGACAAGGGGATCGACTACGATGAGAAATTTTCTCTTATAGCAAGGTACTCATCTATCATATTGATGTTGGCACTATCATCTCGGATGGGTTGGAAGATCTATCAGATAGATGTGAAGACATCGTTCCTCAATGGGCAGATTGAGGTAGAGCTGTACATTAAGAAACCGGAAGGTTTTGAGACCTTCGATCATGAGTCACATGTGTGCCAACTCAAGAGGGCTTTGTATGGGCTTAAGCAAGCACCTCGTGCTTGGTACACCAGGATGGACATCTATTTCACCGGGTTGGGCTTCACCAAGGGTGAAGCAGATGTGAATCTTTACCACATCATGGTAGAAGGTAAGCCATTGATCATTGTTCTTTATGTTGATGATATGATTTGACAGGTGATGATCAGTTGATCAAATCTTGCAAGGAGGACCTTGCAAGAGAGTACGAGATGAAAGACATGGGTCTTATGCACTAATTTCTAGGCATGGAAGTGTGGCAGAAAGATGGGGAAGTATTTGTGTCTCAAGCCAAGTATGCCAATGAGATACTTAGGGGATTCCATATGGAGAAGTGTAAGCCCATGTAGACTCCTCTAGCTAGTAACTAGAGGAAGGAGGATGCTACTTCAGGGGAGGTAGTAGCTGCTACTGTTTATCGACAACTTTTGGGTTCACTAATGCATATAGTGAACACACGACTAGACTTATGATTTGCGGCGAACCAACTGAGTCAAGCTATTGTTCAACCTGCCAAGTTGTTTTGGAAGGCAACAAAGCATGTGTTGAGATACCTCAGAGGCACATCTCAGTGTGGATTGTGGTACAAACAGACAGAGGGAGTGAAGCTTCAGGGATTCACATATGTAGATTGGGCAGGGAGTCCATCAGACCGGAAGAGCACTTCTTGAGGAATCTTTAACCTTGGTTCAGCTGCAGTTTCCTCATACAATAGGAAATAGAGGTCAGTTGCACTTAGCTCAGTATAGGCTAAATACATGGCTACCAGTCAGGCAAAATGTGAGGCCATTTGGATGCGGAAGATTCTATTGGGATTGTTTGGTTAGAGGATGGATCCAACTGTGATCTACTACGATAATTAGAGTTGCATCAAACTCTCTGAGAATGCAGTTTTTCATGACAGGTCCAAGCACATTGATATCTAGTACCATCATCTTGGAGACTGTGTGGTGAAGAGGATCATGTTGTTGCTGTATGTTTCGACCGAGGAACATGATGCTGATATTTTGACTAAGGCATTGTCAAAATGCAAGTTCGGTTCCACAGAGACAGGATTGGGGTGACTGATAATTCATTTCTTGTTGAGAGGGAGTCTTGAAAATAGAAACAAGAAATGCTAAATATAGATGTGCTAAAAACAACACTGCTATAAATAACATTTCGGGATACATTCCAATTTTAGTTAGTCCCTAAACTAAAATTGAGAATTAAAATTTGAATTTGATCTTAGCAGCTATTTGTAAAATAATTAATTAATTCATCTTGAGTTAATTAGTTGTAGGAAATCAAACATGAAGTCTATGTGAAGACATGCAACATTTTCTCCATTGATTGAGGAAGTAATCCCTTGATTAAAGGAGATAAGGATGAGTTGTACTTTGAGTTGTAATTAGTTAGCTCAGTTAATTGAGTTAAGTCCAGTTAGATTAGTTCAAACAGTTTGTTGAACTGATTGTGAGTTCAGTTAGTTAATGCATGAAAGCATGTAACTGCTGCACTTCAAATAACTAAATATTCTCTCATAAATAACTCCTGCATGTCAGTTCAGTTAGAGACCAAGTTGAGATCAGATGATGGGACAATGTACTATCAGTTTCAGGAATATTCCATGGAGGATATCTCTTACATGTAGAAGGAATTCATTCCTTAGAGATTGCACAATTACTTTTGAGTTTGATGAGTGCGTGATGAGGCCAATTCACACAAGTAGCAACATTGGACCCCAAGAGAAACTACGCAAGGAAATAGGAGGCTTGGAGGGTTGAGGGAAGGCATATCTTGTGTCTATTTAGTCTGTGAGCTCTATTGTAGGATTGTACTGAGAGCAAGATAGCTTGTGAGCTAATGCTTTGTGTAATCTGGACATATTTCCACTTGTATGATAATACAAAGATCGGGGTTTTTAGATGAGGCTTTCTCCAGAGTATTATTCTGTGTTCATGTGTGATTGCTTTCTCATTCTAATTAATATGTGTTCTATTTGATCTTGCTCAAAAGGGATTAATCTTCCACAAAGTTTGTTGTAGAAGTAGATTTGATATTTTTCTTTAGTATATTGCATAATCTATTGATCTACAGTAGGAAATTCTACATGGCATTATTGCAAAGGTGATCAAAGTGAACAATATACAAAGAAGGGAGAAGTTCAAAGTTTCAAGTTCCTGATTATAGAATTCGAATTCTTATCACATCTCAAATTTCACTAATGGCATTCAACGGTTTAAGACTCGAGTATGCCCTTGATGGCAACTCAAATTATATAGCCTGGAAGGATTGCATGGAAGCAGTATTAGAGGACAACTGTCTAAAGCACTTCATTGATCAAGAAGTTCCCAAGCTGGCAGCAACTTATACTACAGAATTGGCAGAATGGAAGAAATGTGTGGTTAGAGTGAGGAGAATCCTTCTGGAGGGAGTTTGAGACCACATAGTCTCGAGTCTCCATGGGAAGGAGACACCATTTTCAACCTGGAAAACATTGAAAGATCTATATCAGAACAAAAACGATAAGAGGAAATTGGCATTGAAAGACAAGCTTCGAAAAATTAAGTGTGAAAAGGGTGACACGATTTCTACATATCTGAACAAGCTCACCACCTGCAGGGATGAGCTTGGAAGTGTAGGGATCATGACAGCCGATGATGACATGGTAAGTCTTGCTCTCCTCGGTCTTCCTAAGAGCTGGCATAGCTACCAAGACTAAGTAAATGGAAGAGAGAAACTGCTAGGTTGGGAATGACTTTGGTCAGATCTGATGCAGGGGGAGATAAGAAGAAGCACCAGAGATGGATCTTCATCAAAGCAATATGATGAAGAAAATCTAGCCTTAGCGAGTAAGGCGAGGAAAGGGAAAGGGAAGGCGTCCCATCCCAAATCCAATTTTTCCCATGGTGGGAAGAAGTTTGACAAATCGAAAGTGCGATGGTTTCATTATCATGAGGTGGGCCATTATGTTACAATTTGTCCACAAAAAAAATTCAAGAAGGGATCCTTGAAGGGATCAGATGTTGAGGCATTGGCCTCACAATTTGAATTGGATTTCTCTCTCATTGTACGCATGGTTTCATCTATGGTGGGATGTGTTTGGTACCTGGACAATGGAGCCTATTTCCACATGTCCGGTGACAAGAACATTTTCAGTACCTTGGAGAAGAAGGATCTCCAGATGCAGATCGAGATGGGCGATGATGGAAAGTACTGTATTTTAGGTGAAGGTACAATTGTGTTTCAAAGGGAGCATGGAGCTCCTCTCACCATGACTGATGTAAAGTATGTACCGACTCTGAAGAAGAATCTTGTGTATATCGCTATGCTAGAAGACAAAGTCTATGATGTAGTTTGTAGTAAAGGAAAGGTATTCCTGAGGCATATCGGTACTAGAAAAACCAAAAGGATTGGGATTCGAGTAAAGAATCTCTACAAGCTAGAGGTAGATGATTGTGCTGCATTGAGTTCCAAAGCGGAGATGGTGTAGAGCCAAGATGTTGGTGAGCTATGGCATAGAATATTGGGCCACTTGCACCATGGGGCCTTGAAGATCATGCAACAGATTTCTACCAGACTTCACAAGGGAAAACTGGAGAAGGCAGATACATGCAAAGGTTGTCCTTGGGTAAGTATGTGAAATCTTCCTTTCAGGATCGAGACAATAGAGCTGGGGAAATCTTGGAGCGAGTTCACACAGATGTATGTGGACCATTCTCTACAGCCTCCACCGCTAAACAAAGGTACTATTTTATTTTTATTGATGATTTTTCTCGTAGATGTTGGATCTACATTATGCAAAAGAAGGATAAAACCTTCTTGAGGTTTAGTGAGTTTAAAGCCTTGGCAGAAAAAGAATTTGGAAAGAAAATAAGATACTTGCGTAGTGACAATGGTGGAGAGTATGTCTCCCAACAGTTTAAGGACTTTTGCGCTATAGAAGGAATTAAACGGGAATTGATGGCACCCCACAACCCACAGCAGAATGGGGTGGTCGAAAGGAAGAACAGATCGATTGTGGGAGCATCTCGAGTGATGTTGCATGACCAAAGCCTACCACTTCATTTGTTGGTTGAGGCATGTAATACAACAATATACTTGCAGAACAGAAGCCTGCATCATATACTGGGAATGAAGACACCTATGGAGGCATTTTCCGAGAAGCGACAAAATGTGAGTCACTTTAGGATCTTTGGATCATTGGTTTATTGCCATGTGACCAAAGATGCCTGGAAGAAGCTAGATCCAAAAACTGAGTTGGGGATACTTGTGGGGTACACTGTTATGCCCCACAACTATCAGGTGTTCGTTCCTACTAGTCAGAGGACAGTGGTACGCAGAGATCTGAAGTTCGACGAGCAGAAAGCCATGTGAGTATCACTTGAGAGGGAGCTCAAGTTGCGTGTAGAGGAGGAAATTTTAGTTCCTAAGGAGGAGGTGCCTCAGATTGATGCGAAGTAGCCATATGCAAAGGATCCAGGAGTGGAGACATCCACTCATGCTGAGTCTTCTAGAGATGGGAATAAATGCTCAAGGGAAGCTGACAGGTTGATGATGGATGTGCGAGAGAATGTGGGACAACCATATTTTTAGCACAAATAGAGGAGGTCACCCGAGTAGTACACTGGCTACATGGCCCTCGTTGGGGAGTGTGTAGAGATCGAACCTTCTTCATTCGAGGAAGCAGTGCAACAATCAGTGTGGGTTGATGCTATGGTAGAGGAGTATGACTCTATCATTCAGAACAGTGTGTGAGATGTTGTCCCAAGACCTTAGGACAACTCAATGGTGATTTCCCGATGGCTTTACAAGGTAAAGTAGGCAACTGATGGCAGTGTTGAGAAACATAAGGCAAGGTGTTATGAAACCAGCTCAAGAAAAAGATTGAAAAGATAGATCAGTGCCTTAGAATTCAGCCTCTTCGAGGGGGCAACCTCCTTTGCATTACATAAATGAACAATTCTTGGATGATTCAAATGAAAAAACCTCCTTTCTATATATAGGAGTCTTAGGAGTCACAATATAACCCAGCCGACCTAACAATAATAATATGAAGCCACAAAAATAACAATGGAGGGATTCTGTGGGGCACAATAATAACAATATGGGGGCGATAGGGGCAGATCAATATTAATAAGGGGTACAACTACAATAGTAATTGGGTAATCACTAGTATTATAGGGACCCAACATGCCCCTCTCCT
>APFE030651491.1:133462-159780 GCA_000404065.3 Pinus taeda
AGAGAAAGAACCGATCTCTCAAAGAGATGGCTTCCTGCATGTTGCATGCTAAGTCATTGCCTCATAAGCTATGGGCTGAAGCACTTAATTGTGCTAACTACATCCAGAATAGATTTCCTCATAGGTCTGTCAAGGATCAGAACCACTTTAAGGCTTGGAGTGGCACTAAACCAAAGGTCACCCACTTCCGTGTTTTCGGCTCCCAAGCATGGGCAAGGATCTCCTCTAAAAAGAGGAAAGCTCTTGATCCACAAAGCATTGGGTGTATATTTGTTGGATACCCTGATGGTGTGAAGGGATACCGACTCCTAATTTCCTCTACGGACAAGCTCATCATTGAGCGAAGTGTCAAATTTGAGGAAAGTCTCTCGCTTGCACCTCAATTTCCGCATGCAGACACCTCTTATCTACCTCATGTCCGAGATGATGACTCAGTTAAGTCAGATGTAGATACAGAGCATGCAGATGCCGCGGTAGATCATGCATATGTAGAGACAGAGTCTTCATATACAAATCTAGTGCATGCATATGATGATCCACATCCAAGCCCAGATCGGGCTTCCAGCAGTGAATCAGATTCCCCTGTCATAAATCAGAGAACAAGGAGCTTACGTGAGATATATGCACATGACCACCTAGCTGCTATAAATGGTCTTATGGGGGATAATTCTGATCTGCAGAGGACTAGCTCAGAGTTTATTGAGCCTCCTCTTGCCCCCACTGCCACTGAACCATCGCCATCCTGGCATTGTCATTTGGTTTAGCCTTCTGATCCACAATCTTATGCTGAGGTTGCTGGGCATCCATCTTGGGAGTCCACCATGGAGGAGGAGTATAACTCCCTCCTCAAGAACCAGACCTGGGATCTGGTCCCCCTTCCTTTAGAAAGAAAACTTGTCTGATGTAAATGGGTCTACAGGACCAAGAGTGCTGCAGATGGGCAAATCACCAGATGGAAAGAAAGGCTAGTAGCCAAAGGCTTCCAACAAGTGTATGGCATTGATTATGACAAGACCTTTGCTCCAGTGGCAAAGATGGATTCCATACGCCTTACACTTGGCATTGCGGCTGCCCAGGGATGGGAAGTACATCAGATGGATGTGAAGAATGCCTTTCTTCACGAAGACCTACCATAGGAGATTTACATGGAGCAGCCACATGGTTTCATTCAGGATTCATCTTTGGTCTGCAGACTGAAGAAATCTCTCTACGACCATAAGCAGGCCCCAAGAGCTTGGTATGCAAAGATGGATTCTTTTCTCTTATCACAAAACTTTGAAAGATGGAAGTCTGATCTGAATGTTTACATGCTCAAGACACATGATTCTCTTCTTATCTTAGTTTTGTATGTGGGTGATCTCCTGATCACAGCAGCTCGGTTTCAACCATTGCTGTAGTCAAGAGGGCCTTGCATCATTCGTTCTTGATGGCAGACATGGGTCCATTACACTTCTTTCTTGGTCTTGAGATCAGCCAGGATGCCATAGGCATCAAACTCTCTCAGGCTAAGTATGCATAGGATCTCCTTGAGAGATTTCACATGACTAACTACAAGCCAGCACCGACTCCTTATCTGTCTGGGGTCCGCCTTGAGGATGGAGGTGACACTCCATTAGTTGACAGCACTCTCTATCGATATCTAGTGGGGAGATTATTGTACCTCACCCACTCCAAACCAGATCTCTCATATGCAGTAGGGGCAGTTTCCAGATACATGCAGAAGCCACATGAGCTACACTAGAATGCTGCCAAGCGCATCCTCCAATGTGTGCAGGGCACCATCACCTTCGAGATTCACTATGTAGTAGGCATTGCATTGAATCTCCTTGACTTCACTGATTCTAATTGGGCGGGCGACAATATTGATCGCAAGTCCACCTCCGGATATTCACTCAGTCTAGGGTTTAGCCCTATCTGTTGGTTGAGCAAGAAGCAGGCTGCTATTGCTCTCTCTTTAGCTGAGGCCGAGTACAAAGGAGTAGTCAACATCACCATTCAAGATCTGTGGCTACAACACTTCCACACTGAGTTGGGCATCTAGTTCCATCAACCCATTGTCATCTGGTATGACAACCAGAGCACTCTCAAATTTTGCAGGGATCCAGTACAGCGACAGCGGACGAAGCACATAGAGATTCATATGCACTACATCAGTGAATTAGTACATGATTGGGTCATTGATTTGTAGTTTTGTCCTTCAACAGAACAGACTGCAGAAATCTTCACCAAGACATTCACTGAGCAAAAGTTTTGCTCTTTGTGCGATTGTCTTGGAGTGAAGGACACAGTTGCTTAGCAACTATCTTTTCTTCCTCTTTTCTTTTGATTACATTGTATTTTGAGGGGGAGTTTTTCCCATGAGGTTTTTCCTCTTTCCTCAATTTTAGTACAAGTTCCACTATATTTTGGGTGACCTTTGGCCTTAGTTTCCAGGGTCCATGTTCTATTTTTCCCCATAGTGGTGTTCAGGGGGGGTGTTGGAAGTGCTACACACCTACATGCGGAATCTTAGTTAGAGCATGGGACTACATACAAGATTCCTTCTGCATGATTTACTCCTTGATTTGCTCCTTCTTTAACTCCGCAAATGGTTAGTTCTTCTGCATTATTTACTCCTTGGTTTGCTCATCCTTTCACTTCGTAATTGGCTAGTTCTCTTCGGAACTTGTTGTAGGTGTTGAGTCTTCTCATTGATCACCACTATGGTGCATTACCTTGGGATTTTCACCCAGTAATGCTATATCATGAGCATTGTAACCTATTTTCTAATGAATCATTCTTTTGTTCTTTCGATTTTTTTTTAGTGTTTTTGCTCTGCAAAGCTGAGTGTTCAACCTTTACTAGCTAGATTCACCTGTGTAGGTTTTCTAACACATTTCTAAATGTGCAGAAACATAAATCAATAATACTAACTTTCTCTATCAATTGAATTTCTTCTTTCTTCTTTTTCTTGAAAATTTAGTTTATTATTTTCTAGCTAAATGCAATTTTAACTACAAGTTAAAAAAACAATTAAAACTAAATACCGTAATTTGTTACTAAAACGTAGTTTTCAACTACAATCTCACAGGGAGATATCCAAAAAAGGAAAAGAAAAAACAACAAAATAGGGAAGACTAAACACCATAGTTTGTATCAAAGAAGAGCGTAGTTTTGACCAGCCTACGTATATGTATATATTGGGATCTTGTTGGTCTGGTCGCAAGAAATCCCTTGATATCAAATCTTTAATGCCTTTTTCCAGTGATTTAATGTTGGGTTTGAACGTGCCTTCAAGTTGTTGGATACATTCACTCAATAATCGATGATGATGCAAAGGCTCTCTATTTTTCATGATACGAACTATGACGGCTTCAATGGCTGGTTTTTTATAATTCTTCCACCATCCCTGTGACTTTTTTTCATTCACGAGACTGGGAAGTGGAACCTTAATCCCGGCCATTTTATATGTAAAAGTAGAATTGAATTCAAAAGTATCTTTGTAAATGTGTTAGAAAACCTGCACAGATGAATCTAGCTAGTAAAGGTTGAGCACACAGCTTTGCAAAGCAAAAACACTAAAAGAAAATCGAAAGAAGAAAAGAATGATTCATTAGAAAATAGGTTATAATGCTCATGATATAGCATTACTGGGTGAAGATCCCAAGGTAATGCACCAAAGTGGTGATCAATGAGAAGACTCAACACCTACAACAAGTTCCGAAGATAACTAGCCAGTTGTGGAGTGAAAGAAGGAGAAAATCACACAAAAGGAATCTTGCATGCAGTCCCATGCTCTAACTAAGAGTCTGCATGTAGGTTTGTAGTACTTCCAACATGCAAAAGGAATCTTGCATACAGTCCCATGCTCTAACTAAGAGTCCACATGTATCTTGCATGTAGTTGCATGCTCTAACTAAGAGTCCGCATGTAGGTGTGTAGTAGTTCCAACACCCCCTGAACACCACTATGGGGAAAAATAGAAAATGGGCCCTGGAAACTAAGGTCAAAGGTCACCCAAAATATAGTGCAACTTGTACTAAAATTGAGGAAAGAGGGAAAACCTCATGGGAAAACCCCCCCCTCAAAATACAATGTAATCAAAAGAAAAGAGGAAGAAAAGATAGTTGCTAAGCAACTGTGTCCTTCACTCCAAGACGATCATGCAAAGAGCGAAAATTCTGCTCAGTGAATGTCTTGGTGAAGATGTCTGCAGTCTATTCTGCTGAGGGGCAGAACTGCAAATCAATGACCTGATCATGTACTAAGTTTCTGATGTAGTGCATATGGATCTCTATGTGCTCCGTCCGCTACCGCTGTACTGGATCCCTGCAAAATTTGAGAGTTGTCACACCAGATGACAATGGGATGGTGGAACTGGACACCCAACTCAGTGAGGAAGTGCTGTAGCCACAGAGCCTGAATGGTGATGTTGACTACTCCTCTGTACTTGGCCTCAGCTAAAGAGAGAGCAATAGCAGCCTGCTTCTTGCTCGAACAACAGATAGGGCCAAATCCTGGAATGAGTGAATATCCAGAGGTGGACTTGCGATCAATGTTGTCTCCTGCCCAATCAGAATCTGTGAAGCCAAGGAGATTCAATGCAATGCCTGCTGCATAGTGAATCCCGAAGGTGATGGTGCCCTGCACATATCGAAGGATGCGCTTGGCGGCATTCCAATGTAGCTCATGCGGCTCCTGCATTTATCTAAAAACTGCCCCTACTGCATATGAGAGATCTGGTTTGGAGTGGGTGAGGTACAATAAGCTCCCCAGTAGGTGTCGATAGAGAGTGCTATCAACTAATGGAGTGTCACCTCCATCCTCAAGGTGGACCCCAGACAAAAAAGGAGTCGGTGATGGCTTGCAGTCAGTCATGCGAAATCTCTCGAGGAGATCCCGTCCATACTTAGCCTAAGATAGTTTGATGCCTATGGCATCCTCGCTAATCTCAAGACCAAGAAAGAAGTGTAATGGACCCATGTCCGTCATCAAGAACCTATCATGCAAGGCCCTCTTGGCTGTAGCAATCACTGAAGCCGAGCTGCCAGTGATTAGGATATCATCTACATACAAAACTAAGATAAGAAGAGAATCATGTGTCTTAAGCATGTAAACATTCAGATCAGACTTACATCTTTCAAAGTTTTGTGATAAGAGAAAAGAATCCATCTTCGCGTACCAAGCTCTCGAGGCCTGCTTAAGGCCGTAGAGAGATTTCTTTAGTCTGCAAACCAAAGATGAATCCTGAATGAAACCATGTGGCTGCTCCATGTAGATCTCCTCAGATAGGTATCCATGAAGAAAGGCATTCTTCACATCCATCTAATGTGCTTCCCACCGCTGGGCAGCCACAATGGCAAGTGTAAGGCGTATGGAATCCATCTTTGCTACTGGAGAAAAGGTCTCGTCATAATCAATGCCATGCACTTGTTGGAAGCCTTGGCTACTAGCCTTGCTTTCCATCTGGTGATTTGCCCATCTGCAGCACTCTTGGTCCTATAGACCCATTTGCATCGGACAAGTTTCCTTCATGAAGGAAGGGGGACCAGATCCCAAGTCTGGTTCTCGAGGAGGGATTTATACTCCTCCTCCAAGGCAGACTCCCAATATGGATGCCCAACAGCCTCAACATAAGACTGTGGATCAAAAGACTGAACCAAATGGCAATGCCATGATGGCAATGGTTCAGTGGCAGTGAGGACAAGAGGAGTCTCAATAAACTCTAAGCTAGTCCTCTGTAGATTAGAATTATCCCCCACAAGACCATTTCTAGCAGCTGGGTGGTCTTGTGCATATATCTCACGTAAGCTCCTTGTTCTCTGATTTATGACAGGGGAATATGATTCACTGCTGGAAGCTCGATCTGGACTTTGATGTGGATCATCATTTGCATGCACTAGATTTGTATCTGAAGACTCTGTCTTTGCATTTGCATGCTCTACCTCGGCATCTGCATGATCTGTATCTGCATCTGAGTGTACTGAGTCATCATCTTGGACATGAGGTAGATAAAAGGTGTCTGCATGTGGCGATTGAGGTGCATGCGAGAGACTTTCCTTAAATTTGACACTTCGCTCAATGATGAGCTTATCAGTAGAGGGAATTAGGATTCGGTATCTCTTCACACCATCAGGGTATCCAACAAATATGCACTCAATGCTTTGTGGATCAAGAGCTTTCCTCTTTTTAGAGGGGATCCTGGCCCATGCTTTGGAACCAAAAACACAGAAGTGGGTGACCTCCGGTTTAGTGCTGCTCCAAACCTCAAAGGGGGTCTGATCCTTGACAAACCTATGAGGAGATCTGTTCTGGATGTAGTTAGCGCAATTAAGTGCTTCGACCCATAGCTTATGAGGCAGTGACTTAGCATGCAACATGCAAGAAGCCATCTCTTTGAGAGATCGGTTCTTTCTCTCAGCAACTCCGTTCTGTTACGGAGTGTATGGAACTGTGTACTGCAACTATATGTTGGACTGAAGGCAAAGGTTCTGAAATGCTTTGTTAACATATTCCCCTCCATTGTCTGTACGGAGGGCTTTGATCTTTCTCTCTGATTGTGTCTCAACTAGTGCTTTGAAATCTTCAAAGTGCGCAAAAACTTAACATTTTGCCCTGAGAAGATACACCCAAGTATACCATGAGAAATCATCAATAAATGTAAGCACATACCTTGCTTTGTTGATGGAAGGATAAGGAAAAGGCCCCATGAGATCACTATGGATCAGATCTAGAGGAGAGGATGCTCTGTGAGTCTTGCTGGTGTCAAACTTTTCTCTGGGATGTTTGCCAACGACACACCCTTCACAAAATCCTTTGGATAAACTGATATTTGGCAAGCCTTCCACCATCTCATTCTTGCTAAGCGGCTGCATATACCTGTAATTTAAGTGACCAAACCTTTCGTGCCAAAGCCTACTATTATCATCAGCATGTGTAAGCAATAAGGAGGATTCAGATTCAATAAATTCAGAAAATGTATACAGTCTAGCTCCATTGTTTACCTCACCAGTTGCAATTGTGGCGCTGCTATGTAGATCATATATGTTTACTACATCTGGAGTGAATTCCACTCTATTTCTGGTGCCAGAATGAGTGATCTGATAAACTGAAAGCAGGTTTACCGAAAGTTTTGGAACATGAAGCACATCTTCAAAGCTTCCATGTAAAAGTTCCACTCTACCTTTTCTGGTGACCTCAATAGGTGAGTCATCTCCCATGAGGATGGGGGGTCCTTTGCATGCATCCAAAGAGGAATATGCTTCCTTTGCAGTAGCCATATGATGTGATGCACCAGAATCTATAATCCATGCATCAGGAGAAGAATTAATTGCAACTAAAGCATGAAAATTGTTACCTTTCCCATGTGGCGGATCCTCAATTTTCTTCTTGGTGCCCTGAGGGATGTGATCCCCAAGGTTGTGCTTCTGAAGGTTTTCTGCCATTTGGTCAATTTGTTTCTTCATGCAAGAGGATTCTGGATGGAATCCTCTTTGACAGTAGGTGCATCTGTTTCCTTTCTTCCCTTTCTCATTTCTCGAGCTGGAGGAGTCATTGAAGGGCTTGGTGTACCCTTCCTTCTTTGGATGGGAATGTGCTTTTCCCTTGTCTTTTTGCTGCTGATTTTTTTTATTTGAATCATATCTGTGATTTTTATTGTCGCTGCCATCATGCACAACAAGTGCATGCGCTTTTGGAGGTTTGATTTTCCCCATGCCAATGAGTTTATCTTGCTAAACATAAGGGACTCCATAAATTCTTTGAGAGAAGGTATAGTGTAGGATTTACCTGTTGCGAGCCTTACTGAATGAAATGTAGACACAAAGATGGAGTATTTCAGTCCAAGCTTTGACATAATAGAGAAAATTTGGCGACTCTCCTCCTTGGATTTGTCAATTCCACAACCCTTGAGTTGCAGCAATAGATCATTATATTTGGTGAAGAAGTCTTGAATTCTATCATAGTTTTGTGGATCCAATGATAGAAGCTCCACTTCAAGCGTATGTCCTTTCATCTCATCCTATTTCCCATAGAGATTTTCAACCTTTTTCCAAATCTCATTGGGAGTATTGCAGGCAGATAGATGAAACTGCAACTCTGGAGAGATGCACATGCATATGGATCTGTGGGCCTCATCCATATGGTTGAGGTACTCGGATTTCTCTATGGCT
The DNA here is from genome assembly GCA_000404065.3 of Pinus taeda. NCBI lineage: Eukaryota > Viridiplantae > Streptophyta > Pinopsida > Pinales > Pinaceae > Pinus > Pinus taeda. Next base: position 141,613 of record APFE030651491.1, read on the forward strand.
GAAGTGGGTTCCACTTCTGTAGACATGGTAATCCTGTACAACCCTTTTTGACGAAGGTATCGAGCCATTTGGTCCTTCCATTCGTGATAATTGTACGATGTTAGGATCGATGCTTTGGGAAACTCCATTTTTCTGTCAATCTTCGATCTCCAAGATATAATACCTGTAAAATAAAGTACTGGTGTGCCTTTTATCTAGGAACCTGGCTCTGATACCATGTAAATGTGTTAGAAAACCTGCACAAATGAATCTAGCTAGTAAAGGTTGAACACACAACTTTGTAGAGCAAAAACACTAAAAGAAAATTGAAAGAAGAAAAGAATGATTCATTATAAAATAGGTTACAATGCTCATGAGATAGCATTACTGGGTGAAGATCCCAAGGTAATGCACCATAGTGGTGATCAGTGAGAAGACTCAACACCTACAACAAGTTTCGGAGATAACTAGCTAGTTGCGGAGTGAAAGAAAGAGCAAATCATGGAGTAAATCATGCAAAAGGAATCTTACATGCAGTCCCATGCTCTAACTAAGAGTCCGTATGTATCTTGCATGTAGTTGCATGCTCTAACTAAGAGTCCGCATGTAGGTGTGTAGTAGTTCCAACAATCTTGTGGAGCTATTGTTTTGATGGGTGGCTGCTTCAAAATAATTTTGTAATTTCTGCATGCGAGTGAATGCAATCTCTCGTAAGTCAATTTTCGGGAGTCATTGAACAACAATAGCATAGCTGCTTGGGAGGTTGTTATTGTCATGTCTATACGCTTGTGGTCAAAGTGGAAGATGATATCACATGTGCCCAGTGAATGTATCCATGTAAGCTTACGATTTTTATGTTGGGTAGAATAAAAGTGCTCGAAAACCTCAACACAAGCAAGTATCTCAGATGGTAGATTAAGTTGGGAGCGTTGGTAGGTTCCTTGGCTAGTTATATGTTGTGAAAAAATATTGGCTATTGGTTCCAAGTGCTTTGGCATTGCATAAAACAACCTGTACATTCTTAAAAGATCAATTTTATTTCTAGCCTGAGTCCTCCATATCCAAAATTTAGGTTTCATAAAAAGAGGAAAGGAGTTCATTTCTTACTTTCTCTAATGACTTGTGCTCCGTGTTAGAGTGAAAATAATCTGCAACTCTATCCTTCTCTTGTTTCAAACATTCTTCAGCCTTTACCAAATAATGGGGACAAGAAGACTCTGAAATCCATAAACTCGCAGTGTCCTCCAAAACGTGAGCTTCAAAATCCTTCTTATAAAAATCCATGCTACCCATGCGTCTTTCCACAAAAAGGTCCACAATGTTTCTGAGCAAAGCCCGATCAATTTGCTCTCCATCACGCTCTCGATTACTCACCTTCATCACTCCGTTATTCACATAACCACGCATCACCAACTCATGAAAACAATTGAATCCCACATTGCAGAGGGAAGAAAGAAATATTTTTTATTTTATTTTTATTTTTTTTATTTTTTTTTTCACAAGCGTTTGGTCCGCTACAGATAACATATTTGAGACATATCAGATCATGTCCTTGTAATGTTTCCACCATTTCAACACTGCCCTCAACATAAACTCATCATACTCTTCGCTTAAAGTTGGTAAAACTTACCCACTGATGTGTTGTTCAAGACACTGATGATATTTCTCATAGATTTGGTGCGAGTAATTATGAACACCCTTTTGGGTAATGCACATCTTGTTTCTCAACTCCTTCCAACTTGTTTCTCAACTTTAATATACCAGCATATATAATACCCCATCCCTCTGCCAAATGTATTATACTATTCAGCCTTGACATGCCCATCCTCTTCTTTGCCATCTCCATCAGCTGCCAAGATACACGCCTCCCCCTTGCCTTTCTTTACTTACAGACGCAACCCAAAATCACTCACAGTCTAAAACCATCAAACAATTGTGAAAAGATTATAGATGCCTTTAATGAATATTTCATAGGTATTTATAGGTCACTTAGTAAGAGACATATGGACTTTTGGGTTTTTGATTTATGTTTTTTTGGTAAGTGGTATTGATAACCCATGGTATTGTAATAAAGTTTATTTACAAGTTAATAATATCCATGAAGAAGTGGGGGTGAATATTCATTGTTAAGAATTTTGTCATATTGTTATATTTTTATTGTGAAATGAGTTATGTTTTTTGGGCACGTGGCCTTGATAAGCCATGATATTGTACAAAAACTCATTTACAAGTTAAGAATATCCACAATAAAATGAGAGTGAATATCCATGGTTAAAAATCTTATGATATTGATATAAATTATTTTGGTTGTGAAATATGTTAGGGTTTTTGGGCTTGTGGTATTGATAAGTCATGTTATTGGCCCATGGTATTGTAACAAATTCTATTCGCAAGTTAATGACAAAATCAAAATATAACAAATTGAATTTTATTTTGTTATTACTTTTAATTTTTTGTTTATTAATTTTAACTTTTTTATTAATAAATGAGCCAACATTTAAATGTTTACACTACATCACTTTTAACTTTTTTAATCTTTTATTTTTTATTTTTTAATTGAGTGGATATTTAAAATTATTTAACATCTATACATCTACCATACATTGGGCTATAGAAATGTAATTAAATTTATTAAGTGGTTTGTATTTTATAAATGATGATTTTTATTATTGAAAGTTTTTTAGTTACATAGTTGATCTTCAATAGTAGGAAGTGAATTCTAAAAAGTAAATTCTTACCAACTCTATTGGCATATATATTCTCTTTGTGTCAAGTAAAAGTTACATAAAAGAAGAAGATGATGGTATTAATGAAATATGACACTAGAGGTAATAAACATATCCCATTAACATCATATCAATAACCACCACAGATATATATATATAATATATATATATATATATATATATATATATTATATATATATATATATATATATATATCATTAATAAAACTCTACAGTGCAGAGTGAAATAACAACAATACAAGTGCTTAATAAATCTCCTAGCTGACAATTCTAAATGCCCATTATATAACAAATGCATTCCAAGGGAACCCAAAAAGGGTAGCCCTAAACATGAAGCTGATCAACGTGAAAAACAAAGAGGGATTTTGGAAAGGAAAGCCAACAATCTAGTTGAAAACAATTTGGTAAAAGTATGCATTGAGAATCAAACAAAGGATTTCTTATTCAAACCACAAAAGTTAAGGCCCATAGATAGCATTCAAGGCCATGCCTTTAACATCAAAGGTAACTTTTATGGAAATTGAGTAGGCTAGCAAGATACTTGGACACTCGTAGGTATCTACTTTCTTCAAAGTAAATGGAGAATGATTAGTGGAACTTCAACGACTTTCTATTATCAATCTCAATCTCCTAACCACCAAATCAACTATGGAAATCTTCACTTCCATCAATACTTGCATAAAAAACAATGAGAAACTCGAAAAACACCATAGATGAATTGCAAATAAATGTTGATGAGTAGAGCAATGTTGTTACTCCTTTCCTTCACAACATTAATAATTTGACAAAACTTACACCTCACTCACATAAAAAAAATCTATAGTCTTTAGTAATAGCTATCTTCTTCTTCGACTCCTATATGAAAATAGCAAAATGTTGTACAACCAAACACAAAAAGGGATGCAAACACCAAAAACATGGCTCCCACCCTAATACCATCAACATGATTTAGGATAGTAGATATTGCAATGCTCCCACGCTTTAGGATAGAAGGTATCGATGAGGCTCAGTATTGCAGCAAGGACGCTGCAACTCCTAGGGCTACCAACTTTACTTTATCAACCGTAGGTTTCGTACAAACTTGGAGGTGACAATGCTATATGCACAGTAGATGCAATAGTCTACTCTCGTCACTTTTCAACTGGGACGATAGACCACTAGGGTTTTCAAACCAACCTTCTATTGACTAGAAGGGATCTCACTAGTGACAGTGAATGTAAAGCTAATATTTAATGCAAGAAAGTAAATTATTTCCTATTTAGGAAAGGAAAGTGCTGAAAGGAAAGTGCTATGAAATTCCATGAAATAATATAGCTAAGAAATGACACACATTACTTGCAGAAAATAACTAATCTAACCTTGCAATCTACCATTTGGTTATTTGGACAAAGTGGACACGGGAAGTTATCCTATCACTCTATGACTGATGTATGCATGCACTAAAAATCTTATTGTTGACACCTAATCATCAGGATTGGGTGAATATAATGTAAATAAATAATAAGTAATATGAACAATCATCCGGAGATGAAGTGAACAGTCTCTCCCTCATGTATATAATAAAGAACAACCTGAAGGAATAAAATATACAAATCAATTTTGCTTTGAGGAGTTACTGCCTGGCCTGACATGATATCAGAGACAACTCCCAAAATAGTTGTAACTCCCTTCTGCCTATTGTGCTCTCTGACCACTGCCCTTGTGCACTCTGTTTGCCATAAGTGATTCTGACCCATTCTGCGCCCACTGCATAATTATATTGCCGCATAATTGTTCTGCGTCCACTGCATAATTATATTGCTGCATGATTTTTCTGCGTCCACTGCATAATTATATTCTGAGCGAACTGAAGGCCATCTCTGCCGTGTGTTAGGATGGAGTGCTAGACTATTGCTCGTTCCACGCTGCTGCGTTGAGAGCATTACTGGTGCTGCGTTGAGTGCATGAATGGTCTCCATGACCAAGTTTACTGCGTGAAACGTTGTTGGTGTGTGAATCAAAGCCTCTGAAGATGTACGAGGACACATCAAGGAAGGCATTATAGTGATTGTCATGGGTGTTGTTCAACGACATGAGAGTGTTTTGATGAACGGGTATCCACTGATTGTCAATTAAGCAAATTCCTCCTCGTGAATGGGTATCCACTAATTGTAAATTGAGTAAATTCCTCTTGCTACGAAATGTTGAAGGATTGATTATTGCATGTAATGAGACCACAAAGTTTGATGGAATACCGCTTTGATAATGGAGTGCTAGGAAAAGTTGCAGTGTTCCTTAATACATTGTCTTTTTGCCTTTGTAATTTTAAAATAGGCATCCATTATTTGTATTAAAGAATATTATGAGGATTCCTTTTCCATTTATGAAGGTAGACTTAGGATTGTTACTACATACTTTCGAGGATGGGATGCTGTCCCCTGATATTTAGCTGTGCGTTAAAATTTTTTGAAGGGCTGCATTGGGTGATCATTATAAAAAGGAACTGATATATATTTTGAATAGTGTGTATTACCAAAAAGGCTGATATATATGTCTTGGGTATTGACATTTGTTGACGAGTTGAGTTTGCTGTCTAGTCATATCAAAATTATAATTTTTTCCCATTAAGAGTAAAAGTTTTGTAGTAGAAGTTTTTTTGTTACAGTATGAATTCAATCATATCCATTGTGAGAATAGTTCTCACTAGCAAAGAGAACTGTCCTGAGTGGTCTCGGATGATAAAACACATGCTCATTTTCAATGAGTTTTGGAAAGGAGTGTGGGTTGGAGATAGAGATAAGGAGCCAGAACAGCCTACCTCAGACAAAGAGCTTGTCATTTGGGAAAACAAGAACAACAAAGCTTATGCATTAATCACAACATCTGTAAATTAAGAGGTGAGTCACCATATTTCACCATTTTCAACTGATTTTGAAGCCTTACAAAAGCTGAAATAACTCTATGACTCACATTCTGCACTTGAAGTTGTTCAACTCATGATTAAACTTTTCACTCTTGAACTGCAAAATAATGATCCTCTTGCTCTTGCATCTGAAGTAAATTCTATAATGCATGATATCAAATCCACTAAGGTTGAATTAGATATTACTCTTATTGCTTTTCTCAAGGCACTTTATCCTACTTACTCCAATTATCTTGAGTCATTGCAAGCAAATGGAAATATCAAAGATATCACCTCTGACTCTCTTGTGAAAAAGTTTGCTAAAAGAGAGAAAGCTTTTGGAAAGAAGACAACCCCTGAATATTCTGATGAGGTTGTGTGCCTTGCTCATAAAGACAAACATCTTGCTCAAGATTCTTCAAGAGGAAGAGGTGGTCGAAGAGGAAGAGGAAGATATTTCAGAGGTAGGGGGGCAGACACTCTCAAGGAGAAAAGGCAGATTTGCACTACATATGCTGCAAGAGAAATGGATCACATGATGCCTCTACATGCAAGTTACCATGGGACAAAATTGAGCAGCAAAGAAACCAACAGAAAGCTAAAACTGATGACACAGACCAAGGTAAAGCACCTGAATTTGCTCACTATGTTGTGGCACGATGTAATATTGGAGTAAATGAGGATTTATTTAATGCTTCACTTGCTTCTTGGAAAAAGTGATTGGTTGCTTGATTCAAGAGCAACCTGCCACATGACTCATAGAAAAGATTTTTTTGAATAATTTACTGACAATGTTGATGGAGCAATATACTTTGCAGACCAATAAAAAATCAAGCCATCAAGGCTTGGCACAATTAGGCTTAAATTGCTTGGTCTTCAAGACTTTCTTCTGCATCATTTTTCATATCTCCCGCAGCTCAAGAGAAACTTGTTGTCCTTGGTCCACATCCACCAACAAGGTCACTCCATTCATATGTTTGATGGCAAGCTTGAGGTAAGAAAAGCATCTGACCACTCACTTGTCATGATGGGAATAGAAGAAGAAAGGCTTCTCAAGCTGCAAGGAACCTCTGCTCGTGCACAACATTTCTCATACAATTCTTATTATGAAGAAGGTACACTTTCATCAAGTTTATTATGGCATGCTAGTTTTGGGCATTTGAAATATGATAGCCTCCACTTGTTGAAGAAAAATGGTGTTGCTGGTTTGCCTACAATTCCTAGGAAACTTAAGCAATGTGATGCTTTCATTCTAGGAAAGCCATAACAAACAATCTTTTCATGATTCACATTCAAGAGCACATAGAAAACTTGAACTCATTAATTCAGATTTATGTGGTCTAATGCCTGTTCCTTTTGCAAATGGAAACAAATATATGATGACATTTATTGATGAATACACCAGAATGTGTTGGGTTTATTTATTGAAGAACAAATCTGATGCTTTTCAAACAGTCAAGAACTTTCATAAATGGATTGAAAATGATGCACAATCTCACATTGGGTCTATTTGCACCGATAATGGAAAAGGATACACATCAAATGAATTTGAAAACTATCTTCGCCAACATGGGATCAAACATCAAACCACTGTGCCTTATAATCCCCAACAGAACGATGTAGCTGAAGGAATGAATAGGACAATCTTAAATATGGTATGATCCATGCTCTTCTACAAAAATGTAAAGATAATGTTTTGGGCTGATCCTGTTTTATGTGCTGCATATATAAAGAATAGATGTCCATCTAATTCTATTAGAAACAAGAATCCATATGAAATGTGGTATGGACATGTTCTTTTGGTAAAGCATCTCAGGGTCTTTGGTTCCACCTGTTATGCCTTGATACCAAAGGTACATAGAAATGAACTTGGTGCTAGAAGTCGTAAATGTATCTTCCTGGGGTATTCAAACACCTCCAAAGCATATCGTCTCTATGATGAAGTAAATAAAAAGTTTGTTGTATCAAGATATGTATTTTTTCTTGAATCATCCAAAACTGACAATGTTGTTGAGCAATAACTTGATCGCTTGGATAGATTCGCAAAAACAAAATCATTTCAAGAATTTGATAATCATATTCCACATCTTGAAGGGGGGATTCCTATACTAGATCAACATGTGGAATCTTCTTCTGAAGAACACTCTCTCGTGCATGAAACTCCAACAACAGATGATACTTTAAGTGATGTGATTGATAGAATTAGGAGACTCAACCTTGATTCAGTCCCAAATCAATCAACGGAGAAACCTGGACCATCTGAGAAAGGTCCCCCAAAGTGGTTGACAAAGACACTTGAAAGTGTTCATCCTGATGAGGTTGGAAAGACAGGAATTAGAAATTCAAACCGAAAAAATGGATGTGATGTAGATGACTCTAATTCACCTGTTGATATGGAGGTTTCTTATGATTGTGAATTGAACTTGTCTACAGATTTTGAACCAACTTCCTTCAAAGAAGTTGCTTCTCATGATGAATGGAAAGAAGCAATGTAAAAGGAGTATGATGCCCTCATAAAGAATGGCACTTGGAAGCTGGTTCATCCTCCATTAGGAACCAAACCAATTGGTTGCAAGTGGGTCTACAAGAACAAGTATAAAGTTGATGGCTCACTTGACAAGCACAAAGCTAGGCTTGTGGCAAAAGGTTTTGCACAGAAGGAAGGAGTTGATTATGAGGAGACTTGTGCCCCCCAGAAAAATGGGCTACCATCCGGACACTCTTTGCCCTAGCAGCTCAGAACGGTTGGAAAGTCCATCAAATGGATGTAAAAACCGCTTTCTTGAATGGAGATCTAAAAGAGAATGTTTTTATGTCCCAACCTGAAAGATTTGTTGTGAAAGGACATGAACATAAAGTATGCAAACTTGTGAAGTCCTTGTATGGCCTCAAACAAGCACCACGAGCCTGGTATGAAAAACTAACTGAGCATCTTTTGAAACTCAATTTCAAGCATTATGATCTTGATGATGCAACTTTATTTGTCAATAAAGTTGGCAAAATAATTGTATATCTTGTGGTATATGTAGATGATTTATGATGACAGGGAACAATGAAAGCTACATTACATCCATAAAGAAGGAATTGGGGAAAAGTTTAGAAATTACTGATTTGGGCTATGTTCATTACTATCTTGGTATTGAAGTAACCCAACATCCGAAGTCCATATTTCTTTCTCAAAAGAAATACATTGGAGATCTATTGAACAGGTTTGGCATGACGGAATGCAATCCTCTTACTATTCCAATGGAACAAAACTTAAAGCTCACATCTATTGAAGGAAAGAATTTGAGGATGCAACATAGACAACTTGTAGGAAGTCTCAACTACCTAACTACTACCAGACCAGACATTTCGTTTACTTTTGGAATCCTCTCCAGGTTTATGCAAAAGCCTTGTGAGAGACATTGGTCTACTGCAAAAAGAGTTCTAAGGTACTTGAAGGGAACTCAAGACTTTGGAATCAAGTATACACAGGTGGACGACTTCAGTTTGATTGGATACTCTGATTCAGACTTCGATGGAGACAAAGAAACTGGGGTATCTACTTTAGGATATGCTATGAGTCTTGGATCAGGAGTTGTCTCCTGGAGATCATGCAAACAATCAGTTCTAGCAGATTCCACAACAGAAGCAGAATATGTGGCAGCAGCTAAAGCAACAAAAGAAATTGTGTGGCTCAGGAAAATTCTTGAAGATTTGTAGGTAAAACAAGTACAATCAACTCCACTCATGATTGGCAATACCTCTGCAATAAAGTTGGCCAAGAACCCAAATTTCCATGATCGAATGAAGCACATCAATACCAAATATCATCTGATTTGACATCGTGTTGAGGCCAAAACAATCCATCTCCATCGTTGTTCCACTAATGAGAAAATTGCTGACATCTTCACCAAAGCACTTGGAAGAGAAAAGCTTGAACGATTTAGAATGATGCTTGGACTCACCAACATCCCTTCAGATTAAGGGGGGGAATGTTGACGCTAATCATCAGGATTGGGTGAATATAATGTAAATAAATAATAAGTAATATGAACAATCATCGGGAGATGAAGTGAACAGTCTCTCCCTCATGTATATAATAAAGACCAACTTGAAGGAATAAAATATACGAATCAATTTTTCTTTGAGGAGTTACTGCCTGGCCTGACACTCATGTTGAAATGGCAGAAAAAAGATTATTTTGATTTTTGTTTTATAAATGTAAATGCTAAGTTAAACAATTTGATCTTTGTAGGGGAGAAATGCATGGAATTCAAGTGGAGGGCCTACCCTATGCTTAGACTATCATGTATGTTCTAAACAAGTTTAAATAGGATGCTATAGGAGATCTTGTAGCTGTTATAGGAACTGCTACAAGAACTGCTACAGGATGTCCTGATTTTCTACAGTAAGTTAGTTAAAGGCCATGGGAAGGCAGGGATGGTGAAATGAAGTGCTAGAAAGATGTCTGATGGTGAAATAGGGTGTAGTGAAGGTGCAAATTACCTAAGGCTTAGCCCCACACTTTAGGTGGTTAGATTTTCCCAAGGTGGCTCTCCACGATGGCTACAAAACATAAATTTAGATTAGGGGTTGGTAGGACTTGGCAGAGGGTGGAAAAGACTTGGCGGAGGCTGGTGGGATGAGTTCCTCCCTGCAGATCAACAATTCCTGCAACAAAACATGTTCTTCTCTTCATTTATGCATAACTTGATATAAATAGGGAAAATATGAGTTGAATTTGAGAAAATTGATCTATGGATGGTTAATGACTAGATCTACGAAATGAAATGCCTTATTAAACTACAATGAAATCAAGAAACAAAATGACAACTCCAGGTGCTTCAAAAAATCATAAACATTGATCTATTCAATGATGAACCCTAAGTTATGCAATGATCAAAAGATAAATATGTTTTTGAGGCTGTGAGAGTGGGGCCCTCAAACCATGATCTCATGAGGGAGATGAGGAAGACGCCACTATAAAAAGCCTTTCTGATGTATTATTTCTCACTACCATATCACTATTCTACTTCTTCAAGTCATGGAAACAAGACTAAACAATCATTCAAATACTTGTTAAACTAAATAAAGTGGAAATAACTTCAATAACTCACTATGATTTTAATTTAAGAATACATGTACAAAAAGAGGAACCTCTGCTGCTAGGGTTGGGCCCTAATCCAAGAGCTTCAACCCTCTGAGTCAACTCAGTGCTAGATCAAGGTAAACCTTCTCATTATCATCAAAATGTCAAATAGAACATAATATTAGCAGTCATAATGTTTCACCTTTAAATTGCCTCTTGGCAGCAACAAAAAATGAATCATAATGAGGCTCTTGGCCTTCTTATTTTTACAAATAGAAGCTACCAACAACTTCCTAAAAATTAGGGAGACTTGGCTCCGAAACTCGAGAATTACTTGTCTTCATTGTCAATGGCTTGACTGCCAATGAACTCAGTTGGCTTGGTTGCTTGTAACTCCGAGTTGATGAGATATGGTGGAGGAATATTCAAATGATTTGAGGAGTTAAGGAAGGAGACAAATCTCCTAAAATCCCTCTTTCTTGTCCACTTCAATTTCCTGCACTTAAATTAGCTAAAACTACTCTAATTCCTGCAATGAATGCATATTAGGCCACATGACATAACATCTCACCTTTACCCTTCTCACTAAGCAAAATATCATAAAATATGTAAGTAAATGTGAGAAAAGTTGATTTTAATAAGTTGTAGAGTGGCATTAAGACCCATATAGTTTACCTATTGATGAGCCTCATTAGGTATTTCAATGCTCCCAATTATAGAAGCCACAATCAATAATTTTGTTACACCACCCATCTATTATTACAAATGTTGAAAATGATAAGAAAATATCAGTTGCACACTACTTCAGAATTTACAAAAATGATGAACATAGTGGATGTTGTTATAAAACCTATCCTCCACCTTCTGTAGAACTAATCATTGAAGAATATCCAGGTCCAAAAAATAACAATGACAATGGTAGCATTACATACATAATGGTTGCAAAACAAATCCACCTTCCAACATTAATTTCACACTACTGCAGTTCATATCTTGAATTGTGTCTTCCATTATACCAACATGAAAATAATCTTTGATCTCAAATAGGCACAAGCAATAGTACCTATTAGCATAATCCACCAGTTCTTTTATAAAGCACAAGCTTGCTTGTCATATGAACCCAAACACAAATGAGGAAAACCAAAACAAATATTCACACAGTAAACCTCCTTATGGAATTGATCCCCCTGCTTAATGCATCCATTACTAGAATAAATAATAGAGGAGACAATGCACATCCTTGTCTCAATCCTCTGTTTATTTTGAATAAATTAGTGGGCTCCCCATTGATGAGAACCACCATGGATGCCAATGTGATGCATTATTCAACAGACATGTCTATGTTTGAAACGAATTTTGTATAGAATCATGGTGAGGAACTCCCAATCATCACAACTGAAAGCCCGATTGAGATTAATTTTCAAGAAACATGATTTTTGTTTCCTTGTTTTGACTGAGTGAATGTCTTGTTGAGGAATGGCCACTGCAACCTAGATTATCTTGTTGGACAAGAGACCAAATTGCTCCGGCGAAATATGTGGGTAGATGATCTTTTTGACATGATTAGTGATAAGCTTGTTCATCATTTTATATACATAATTACATAATTGAGTTGACCTATAATCATTGAGAGACAAAGCTTTGGGTTTCTTAGGAATAAGAGTAAGGAAGGTTGAATTGGTTGTACCTGAGATTTTGTCAGAAATTTTGACTGCTTCCATCATCTTTACCAAATCTAGGCCCATAATATCAAATAAATGGAGGAATAATCTGCCAAGCCAGCCATCCGGCCCAGGAATTTTTTCCTTGGTTGTCTCCTTGAGGTTTGGAGCAACTCCTCGTTAGAAATATGAATGTCCATCATAGTAGTGTTTTAATTTCTTATCCATGATGGAAAAAGGCCAACACGATCCATATTTTCAGTCATGTATTCTCCTCCCTTTCCTGAAATTGGTTTTTGAAGTGATGGAATGTTACCTCCTTGATCTCCTTGAACGATGAATGAGAATGCCTTGTTTCATCTTCAATTTCCCATATGGAGTATGTTTGTTTCCTTTTGGATGCAACCATGAGGAAAAATTTAGTATTTCGATCTCCGCCTTTGATCCACGCAAGTCTACTTTTCTGACACCATTCTTCTTCCTGTATTTTGAGAATATTATCCTTTATGACGATAAGTTCTAAAATTGCTTGATGTTGATGCTCAGAGAAGTAGCTCAACACTATCAGATCCATCAGGAGGGAGATTTCTTCATCTATTGATAGAAGCTCATTTCTGAGCTCCCACATTATATTTTGGATCTATTTCTTGATCAATGATTTCAACTGTTTGAGTTTTAATAATACCACCTATGATGGATCTCCTATGTTAGGGATGACATGGCTAGACCACGAATGAAAAACTAAATCCTAGAAATTGGGCTCGTTAACCCACATCTTGTTGAATTTGAATGTTCTTTAGGTCATCCAACCATTCCAAAATGATGGCATCATGGTCATAAATGTTTGAGAAGAATGTTCATGATTTAAGATGTTTCATTCTAAGGGATAGTTGGGAGTCCACCAGAAATTTGTCAATTTGTTTTCATATGCCTTCCATGCCGAGCCTACCATTTATCCTTGTTGGACATATTGGATTAGAAGCAATGTAAAGGAGAGGCTTGAAATTTAAGAGGTTTGTAAAAAAGGCCGCTATAGGATTTGGATTTTCCTTGTACCTCCAACATTCTCCCACATCCAATGTTAGGTTTAGGTCTCATGCAACAATTAGGGAATGAAAGTCCAATATGCCTGAAAAGTTAATCAACTCCCAAAATGACTTACGATTATTATATGGGATGCACATATTTAAGATTCGAAGCCTACAAATCCATCCATGAGCATGACCTGTCCATACTATGCCTGCATTTAGTTTATGGGCGAGGAAGGAGAAAAAAGTAGGATCCCATATGGCTACTAATCCACTCGAATTACTAGATGATTTGGTGGCAGAACGGAGCCATGCTAGGTAAATTCAAAGTAGAATATCCAAGGATTTTTCCTTATACATCATTATTTTTTGAAGAAGAACAATAGGTGGGAGTTTGTCCATAATTGGGTACTTAAAGGAAGCTTTTTGTATGGGTAGATCCCAACAATCTCAGATTTGGAGACATGAGTCTCATTCAGAACAAAGATGAAACATGATATGTTTCTCTACGGTCTTGATAGTGTAAATCTTCCATGGATTCATTTGACTCATTTGAAGGTACCAGACCAAAGGAAGGGAATATGGCCTCCTTCAATGTTTCTGAGAACTGATAATTCATTCCTATTTCAATGTCCCCAATGAGAGTTAATTTTATGAATTTAGGCCCTTTATTCCTCCTGTGATTATGACTCAGAGAGGCACAACCCCTATAGTTCTTAGGGTGAGTGAAATGTATGTGGTTTTTCTTAATTGACATACATTTAATACCGAGACCTGGGAAATCCTCGAAACCCTGAATATCCACATCATTCGAGATAGGAGAGAGGGTTAGATTAACAATATTTCTATTGTAAATTGGTGACAAAAGGGAACTCCTAATTGATTTATTGGCTGAAAGAGATAGCTCTTTTCCTTTTCTTTTTGAGGGGGTCCGAAATGGAGGGTCCTCCATTGTCTTGTTAACAAAATTTGTCCAGACGTCCATTGAATACATCAGGTCCTTCCTAACAGTTTTATTAACGTGTTCATTTTGTGTACTTTCCTTTATGATACCTATCTTTCAAGCTGATTGTCTGGCCATAAGTGTCCCCTTATCTCTCCTGTCTAGCTGCTTATTATAAAAGGTGCTCTCCTTCGTATTCTCAAACCTTCCACGAGAGAAATTAGGATAGTTTTCTAGAAGATGGCTGATATTATTTTATTCAAGGCATCTAAATGGGACTCCCCAATAGTCAACCCATTTCCTAGTAGAGAAAGTGGCCTAGTAGATGCCAATCGCCGCTAGAAGCCCCCCTGCTAGATCCTCTTCTACTAGAAACTAGGAAATTTTCTTATCAAATAGCCACATACATACTTCATCAACAAAATATAATTTTCCTATTTTACTGGCTATTTCTTTTATGACTCCCTTCGTCCACAACTCAATGGGGAGCCCGGGAAGTTTTTCCCATATAATTATTCTCTTTGGAGTCTCAACCACCAGGTCGAAGTCGACTATCCAATGTTGCAAAACCAAAAAACCTCGACCTGTAACCCAAGGTAAGCCAACAATCTTCGATGCATCCTCTCACTTAAAAAGTGGAAGCTAAACCACCCATTGACCATCGCATTGACCTTCAGCCCATATTCAAGAAGGGATGCCCAACTCTTTTGTGTCCATTCCTTCATATGAACTCCATTCATTTTGATGAACTCCCGTCTTTCTGTTGTAGGGCCAACAGATAAAGAGGGTAACACTAGGGGAGGAAGGCCTTACCAGCAAGGTAGAGGTAATGGTAGAGGCAGAGGAGCTGCCTACCAGTGTTACAAGTGCCACAAATGGGGGCATAGATCGTTTGAATGTCCTGAAAGTGATTAGGAAGGACAGGGAGGGGCATATGTTGCTCAACATGAGGAGACCGAGGCCCCACCTTAAGAAGTGGAGAACATGCCTGAAATAGGTGAAGCCTTGGTACTAAATAAAGTTTTATTGAAGCCAGCTAAAGAATCAGCTGATCTAACACAACAGAAAGCTCTATTCTGGACTGTGTGTAAGTTGCATGGGAAGTGTTGTAAATTGATTATCGATAGTGGAAGCACGAACAATTTAGTAGCCACGGAGATGGTGGAAAAGTTGGGCCTAAAACGATTGTAACACCCAACTCCATACCGGGTGTCTTGGTTGCAGAAAGGACTCCAACTGCTTGTTGATGAGTAGTGTGAGGTGGAATTTCATATTGGCATATATAAGGATAAAGTGACATGTGCCATTATGCCGATGGATGTATGCCATATACTGCTGGGAAGACCTTGGCACTATGACAGGAAGGTGGTACACGATGGAGAAACAAATTGCTATAAGTTCATGAAGGATGGGGTCAAACACACACTGGTACCCATGAAGGAAGAAGCTATAGCAGAAAGTAGTGGGTCGAAAGCCTTGTTGCTAGGGGGGAAAGAGTTCCTACAACAGTTGGGAAATGACAAGATTAAGTTTGCAGTCATATTGAGGCCGAGGCCAATGTTATTTCGCACTGAAATTAAGGATTTACGGGAAGAAAACCAAGATATGTTGCATGAATTCAGCGATATAATAGTAGACGAATTGCCAGATAAGTTACCTCCAAAATGGAGTATCAACCACCAGATCGACTTTATACCAGGAGCCAACTTGCCCAATAAATCCACTTATCATATGAGCCTGAAAGACAATGAGGAGATTAGAAAATAGGTACAAGAATTGTTGGACAAGGGACTGATTCTGTAAAGCCTAAGTTCGTGTGCAGTACCAACAGTTTTGGCTCCCAAGAAAGGAGGGGAGTGGCGAATGTGTACCGACTCCCGAGCGATCAATAGGATTACTATTAGGTACATGTTTCCTTTACCATGCATGGACGATATGATGGACTGCTTAAGTGGAGCATCATACTTTTCCAAGATTGATTTGAAAAGCAGTTATCATCAGATACAAATTCAGGAAGGCGATGAGTGGAAGACTAATTTTAAGACCAATGAGGGCATGTATGAGTGGCTGGTCATGACATTCGGATTGAGTAATGCACCCAAAATGTTCATGGGCTTGATGAACGAGATGTTGAAAGAATACATTAGGAAGTTCGTTATTGTGTACTTGGATGATATTCTTATTTTCAGTAAGACCAGGGAGGAACATTTTAGACACGTCAGGTGTGTCTTGGAAAATTACAGCAAAATAAATTGCTGATAAATTTGAAGAAATGCACGTTTTTCAAGAAGGAATTGATTTACTTGGGGTTCGTGATATCAGAAAATGAGTTGAAGATGGATCCAGAAAAGGTTGCAACCATAGTTAGCTGGCCATCCACAAAGAGTTTATTTGAAGTACGAAGTTTTCACGGGCTAGCAAGTTTTTACAGGAATTTTAGAAGGGATTTTAGCGGTATCTGCGTGCCCATGGTGGAGACTGTCAAGAAGGCCAATCAACCATTTCATTGGACTGATTCAGCTAAAAGGAGTTTTTAGCTGCTGTAAAAGAAGATTACTGAACGATCTGTTTTACGGTTGTCGGATTTTAACAAACTTTTTCTAGTTTGTTGTGATGCCAGTGAGATAGCCATTGGAGTAGTGCTGAGTCAAGAAGATAAACCGATGGCCTATTTCAGTGAAAAATTGAATGAGAGCAAACAAAAATATTCGTACTGTTAGCACTTGAAATTTCACCTAGGCTGAGATAGACAAATCTCAAGGCTACATCAAACCATTCAGCCTCGTAGCTAGCCCTACGAGGCAGGAGAAGGCTCTCTCCGGTCAAAATCGGTGGATTTTTCAATAGGATGAGTTGACCAATTAGAAACACTGATATTAGGCTAGTAAACTGATAAGGAGGGTTGATTTAAAGTTTTTGGGGTTTTTGGTGGCAATTGGAGGGAGTGCAATTCAGGGTGCGCGGATTGAGCTCAGGTTTTGCAGGTGGGTCTTTGGGGCAAGGTAGGAGTTTGTGCTGATGCCTTTAGCTGAGATGAATGATCAAGGAAGAAAAAAGAGAAGCTAAAGAGGGCAAACAATGACTTTGAATCCTCTCTAGACAGTGGAAAACATAAACATTAAACAAATTTGAAAGTTGAGCATGGCAAGCATGAATTCAAACTTTATCACTTCATTTGTTTAATAAGCTGCAGTAAAGAAAGAGATGGAACACATAAACACACTTACAATTACAATAAGAGAACACACCATCAACACAAGAGTCCACAAGAATCCCAATGATGTCTGCAAAACCCTGGTCTTCCTTTTCCTCAAATTTGCAGAGATACAAGTAAAATATACAATAGGAGCTTCTCCCTCAAGAGTCCAACCATGAAAATGAGTAAGAGAAGGCATAATATAGAAGATCTAACTCCTTTCCCCACCTCTAGGGGTCGAGCTCAGCTTCCTAGGAGCTGTTTCAACTAATTCTAAACTAATCACTAGATAATAGGCAGTCAAAACAACTTGCCTCTAAAACTTAGGAAACCTATCCATGCATTAAATATTTACCATTTACATCAAGGAAACTTCTAGAAGTGTTCAAGGAGAGTAAAAGTATCTAAGTTCCATGAAAATTACACAAAAATCCATCATTTACATGCCTCAAAAGTCAACCAAAGTAAAAACAGTGTTTTGCTGGCCGAACTGCTCAAAACAGTGAAATTTCCCTGAGTAGTCGCGCCCCTCACTTTGACTGGTCGCACGCATTGACAGCTCTGTTTGAGGGCCTTCCCGGTGTCCAAATCAGGTGCAAGATAGCTCATTGGAAAGGTCTATGAGTCTACTTTCCAACCCCACTGGAATTTCTGAATTTG
>APFE030651491.1:159790-203199 GCA_000404065.3 Pinus taeda
GATGCTAGTGAGTGCCATGATTTTTGAGGGATGTCTCCACCAAGACACAGAGTGGATTGGTCCTTTTCTTCCGCCTAAGAGCCTCGGACCACCTTCTTTGGAACATTTTCATTCTAACCTTGCATACCTGCATCCTTGCCCAATAGTGAGTCTTCATGTTTCTCAGCAGCTTGTTATTTTGATTGGCCTTAGCTAAGAGATTTTTCAAATGAGCATTATACCAAATAAGCATAGATTCTCGATCTATGGGTCTCAAGTCACCGGGTCTCTTGCGAGCCAATTCCCGGTCTTCACGAATCTTTTGTAGCTCATATAATTTGTGCTCAATCTCCAGTTGTTTGTTTCGCTGCTCTAAATAATTAATAATCCACTTCGCCATCAATAATTTTGTTTGCAGCGACTGAATCTCGGTGCTTTGCTCTCGGATGATATCCTTGAGCTCTAGGCTAGGAGAACCGGCGTCAAGATCAATAACCAGATTGCCTGACAATCTCTCCTCAATCATGGGTTGCTTGCCCCTCTCTAGTACCTGTGCTGGTGAAGAAAGCGAGGCCCCTTCCACCTGATGTGGAGATAACACTCGCTGTGATGACGATGAAGGCGAGACCCCTTCCACCTGCTGTGGAGATAGTACTTGCCTGGCTGCTGCAAATACGGCCCTTGGGCCTCTCTGATAAGTGACCAAAGGAGTGGAACTAATATGTCGGGTGATGGGAGCATCAGGCTGCTGAGATGGTCCTCCCACCTCATGAATGACCTCCTGATGTGGCTGATGTGGCACTGTGAAAAACTCACGGGTGATGAACTCCTCCCATGAAATACCCCGCTGAGTCAACTGATATGAGACTATAAGCTGAATCAAACCATAATGGTATAGGCTCCTGTCCTGCTGAGCTGGGGTCTTCTTCTGCAACTTGGACACCATCCTCCGAATGTTTTGAAATAAGTAAACCGGGATGTTCATCATCCTCACTCGGGTGAAATGCATCAAAAGGCGAATATGATAGGAATACACCTGCGTAAATCTGCCCTCACAAGTAAAATAACGCATAATAAGCCTCATGATGGGAGCATACTCACTCCGGAGAAATCTGAATGGAAAAACACCTGTCAAAAATTCTACAGATGCTGGCCGGACATATGGCTCAAAATGAACAAAATCTAGCAATCTGCCCTTAGGCCACACTTCACCCACATTTGGTATCCCTGTAGCCTGTGAAATCACCTCCGGAGACAACACAAAATTCACCCCTGCAAGAGTGACCTGCCCATCATGAAGGTGCAAAACAAATAAGCGGGCCAACTCCCTGTGGTGCTGAATCTGGGCAATCCTCTCACAAAACTGAAAACATGACATATAACGGAAACAATTCACTGCCATAGGACAGGCCTGCAACTCTGCCAAAGAGGTGGGCTCTTCTCTTTTATGATGACCACCTTTGCCACCCCTACGAGACCTCTGCTGTACCTCAACCTTTGTGGAAGAAGACCGGTCATCACCTTGCTCATAGGTTTCAGTGGTTGACATGGTGCTTTTAAGCAAAGTGGAGAAAATAGATAAAGTAAATTGCTGCCCTTGCCTGCAAAAATGTTGATTTGTATGTTGTTTTCAAGGGGAACAAAATCATGAAGGAAATGTTAGGTGAGGGACTTTTTCTTTTTAATAGGGAATGGGAAAAATATGTGAAAACAGGGAATTTTTAAGGGATAATTCACAAAATGTCGAACATATAATCTCATCTACATCATCGGGAAATCATTTGCAAAGAAATATTCTTATTAGGGAAAACATGTATGATAGTAACCAAGGGAAAGGACATACATTTCAATAGGGGTATGGGACAACATTGTTCATTTGAGTTTTTTTCCTTTAATGTACATCATGAGGCAAACTCTGTTGTTTCAAAGGGATTCATGTACATTTGGTCATAGGGGAAGGAGGGCTTTATTTACATTCAAAAATGCAAAAATGCAATTATTTTAAATATTAACCCTTAGTTAGTTTTAACTGACATTTTTCATTTCGACTTATGCAACCAAATCATTAAGCATCGGGATTTAAGAAATTTACTCCAATTTCCAAATCAATTACTAATCTTAAAAAACCGGAATGTCTAAGTGATTGTAGTTTAGATAATTTCATAACTAAATTTCATTAAAATAAAATCAAATCAAAACATTAATTTTATATATTAAATCTCAAATTAATAAAATTAATAAATATAAAATAAAATAATTAATAAAATTAAATTTAATATATAAATTAATATATATAAAATAAATTTAATTGCATCGAGGATTTTGCATTGTGACAAATTTTAAAACCCCGATAGCCTCCTTCCCCGATCTCCGATATGTGAAAGCTTTTGGAAATATTAAACTTGAGTCTCATTGATCGAATCGGAGCTTTTGTGCGAAACAAGTTAAACACCCCTCCTCATCTCCCCCCGATGCCGATTCCCCGAGCATTAAAAGGCATTAAAGACATTAAGCATATGTTTTATTACATTTTGGTTTTTGTTTTCCAAACTCACTCATACGTGAGTGGAATGAACATGGAGTGGTAGGTTAGTGTATTTTTTTTTAATAGTTTAAATATTAATATTTAAATTAATTAATATATGTATATAATTAATTTAATAAATAAATGTAATTATTAATTAAGTTTATATTATATAGTTTGTAAATAATTAATTAATATTAGTTAGTGAGATTAATATTAATTAATAATTAGTTTAGTTTATAATTAATCATTAAATTAGAATTAATTATTAGATAATTAGAATTCTAATTTAGGATTAGATTTTTAATTAAAATTCTGATTTTTAGCCCAACAACAGAATTTCTAGATTTATGCCAGATTTCATCCATCAACTTTGGAAGTTCATAGATTGAGTTATACTTGGCTAAATGAGGCCCAGGACAACTCATTGGAAAGATAAAATCAAGAAGAATATTTCTTAGGAGGTTTCACTAACAGACTTGATCATTAATTGGGTCAAAAATCATGCAGAAGATCAAGCTCTGAATTTCTAAAACAAAATCAATTTTCTGAGTTATTTTCTGCATTTTCATTTGTCCAAAGCTTCTTCTAATTGCAGATCCATTGGTTAATAATATCCTTGGCCAATTAAACCATCTCAAACATCAATAGAGAGCTTATATTTTATTTTCAATTATTTATTTAATTGAATTTGATTGGATTTATTTTAATGTCATAAATAATATTTTAATTTTATTGTTGCATCTTAATTCATTTTGATTTCTTTTTGCAGGAAAACAATAGAAGAAATATGGAGAAAATGATCTCAATCAATGAGAAGGTTCCAGCAATTAAAGATTGAAATTTTGAGCAAATAAAATTAGATTTAGCAGATTTCTCTTCAACAAACTCTTCTCTCAAGAATTCATTCACAAATATTATAAATAACAGATTGCAGAATGTAATATAGGGGTTGCTCTCCTCTGCAATTCTAGACTTCTAAAAGCACTACTGTAATAGGAATTTAGAGTTGTAGGAGAGAGGAGAGAAAATATCAGATCTAGGGATTATTGAAGATTTTTCCTTTGTATTTTGAATTATGTATGAGGGGCAGAGTTTGCACTATTGTGACTCTAGTTTTGAAGGCAGAAGTTCAAGCAATGTAAAGGACTATTGGAGACCAAGGTCAGAGAAATGGATGCAATAAATTGGTATTTTTAATACTACTGTTTCAAATATCAGTTTCATTTTTATGGTAACAAGAATGTGTCATTTTATTCATGTTTGTGCATTATTCTCAATATGGATAATTTGTCTCAATGTTGTTATTATGTATCTATGTTCTTATGGAATAAATTCTAATTTCTAAGTAACTACTTACTCAGAAATCTGTCTTACAAAACTGATTTATTAAATAATGACGTGTTACGAACTATTTCTGCATATTATTGTTTAATTATTAAACTTACTAGTTTGATAATCAATATCATTTTTGTGAACTACTTACCAGAATGTTGTTGGTTTATTATTTCAGTTAATAGGTCTCAATAGGATGTGTTTTGGTATCCATAATATCAGTTAATTGAACTAATTAATTAAACTTGACATTTATTATAAACAAGACATGTTTAGAGTAATTTCTACATTCTTTTAAGTCATCTTCTCGAAGAGGAAAAATTTCAGTTGTGGCTTGGCTGAACCCAAATCAGGTTAAGGATCATTCTCTTGCCTGATCAGCGAGAAGAAGTGATCTGATATCCCTGTCTATTGGTAATTATAGATACATCATAAACCAATAGCGATAAGGAGAAGGTAACTGGACCTTTTTAAACCAGTCGAAGCCACCACACCAAACGGAAAAGGAGCTGCTTTAAGGTCTGGACCGGGTGGTTATCCCCCATTGTTGTTGCAATGATTTTTGAGGCATCAACAGGATCACGTTTCATAAATTTTCAGACTGGATCCACAAATAACATCAATCAAACTACAAGAATTTATGCATCAACCAATCACATTTTCACCAATCAAAACTAAATCAAAATAAACACTTCTCTGACAACTGTACCCAAATCATAGTAACAAGAATCACACCCCACTTCTGAACCCGGAACACTGTAGCAATAAATAGAAGTTGCTAGAACCTAAATCAAGAGATGTACGCTACTTCACTATTTAGAAACCTGCGTGTATACGCTTCTGTGTCAAGACCGGCCTGCGTATACGCGACTTTCCCTTACAAAAACAATGTGTATACGCGCCTTCGCTTCACTGAACCTGCGTACAGATCTATAAAGGGTAATTCATTCTTTCAAACATTCAGATATTAGTTAACCCAGATTATCAAATTTATAGATCAAGCATGCGCCACATATCACAGATCAAAATCATATAGAGATAACTATTTAAGCCTTAAGATTTTGACCCATCAAGAGAACTTATCCTTTTTCTTGCACTCAGGTTCCTCCTTCATTCAGATCCAGATCTGCACTATAACCCAATCACAAGTATTCCATATCTAGCATGATCTCAGATATTCAATAATTCAGATAATCTTTGCCCAATGATCTTCTTCCTCTTTTATAGTCTTGTCTTTCACAATACCACGACCCAAAACCATAACAAATCAATAACAAGGACCCAATACTTGGGATCAACACATTAGACCAGACACCAAGGTCCAAAACCATAGGTTCAAACACTAAGGACAAAATACCATGGACCAAAAATAAGTTCTCCCACATGTACGCGCTTTCCCTTGCATGAAAGTGCGTGTCTACGCATACGCGACTTTGGAATGTATAACCCGCGTGTATACGCGGCTTCGTTAAGGTGAACCTGCGTATATATGATTTCCTTCATTCTGAGAGCCTGAAATGTGATCTGTCATCAGAGTGAGTTGCCATCAAGTACAACACCTATGCGATGGCGCCAAACCTGTGCAATAATGCAAACACACTATTTGTTGGGAAATGAATTTGTCCTGTTTTCGGACAATTCTGCTTTGCAATATATTATGTAGCAACACAAATTAAACCACAAATATGTGAAGGTGGAGTATCTCCAAAGTTTCACATTTGTGTTAAATCACATCAGTGGAAAAGCCAATAAGGTGGTAGACACATTAAGTCGAAGGAGTTTGATCATGCTGGAGAGCAGAATACAGATGTTGGGTTTTGAGCATCTTAAGGATCTGTACGAAACATATGCAGATTTTCGTGAAGCATACGAAGCTTGCCAGAATCCGCTGTTGAGGGACAACAACATGTGGTTAGATTTTAACTTGCAGGAAGGATTGTTGTTCAAGGGTGGACAGTTGTGCATCCCAGAGTGTTCAATGAGGGAAAATCTAATCTAGGAGAAGCACAATGGAGTTCTAGCCAAACATTTTGGTGTAGACAAGACATTGGACCAAGTAAGTCATTTTTATTATTAGCCTAGGATGCGACGAGACATGCAACGATATGTGGCTAGATGCAAGATGTGTCAACTGGCGAAGGGACATAGTCAGAATATGGGATTATACACACCATTGCATGTTCCGGTCAGACCTTGGGATTAAGTTAGTTTAGATTTTGTTTTGGGTTTGCCAAGGACACAGAAAGGGTACGATTCAATTATGGTAGTGGTGGATCGCTTTACGAAAATGGCCCATTTTATCCCTTGCAAGAAGACCAACGACGCCACACATGTAGCCCATCTATTCTTTACAAAAATTGTCAGGTTGCATGGCTTGCTGACATCTATTCTTTCAGATAGGGACATGAAGTTTACGGGCCATTTCTGGCGAACTTTGTGGAAGAAATTGGAAACTAAACTAAATTTCAGTTCAGCTTATCATCCACATACCGACGGGTAAATTGAAGTAGTAAACCGAAGTTTGGGAAATCTGCTACATAGACTCAATGGAGAGAATTCACGACAATGGGATCGCGTAGTCGCCCAGGCAGAGTTCGCTTATAATGACTCTCTAAATAGGAGCACAAGTAGAAATGCTTTCCAAATCCTCGAGGAGTGCACATATTACAAGATTTGGGTCGGTTGGAATGGAGGAGTGCTGACGTAGAATAATTCGCCAAGATGATTAATGAACTTCATGAACAGGTGAAAGCTAAGTTGCAGAACAACAGTCAAAAGTATAAACTAAAGGAAGATTTGAAGCGATGGGAAGTAAAGTTTGAGATATGAGATTTGGTATTGGCGCATCTACAAAAGGAAAGGTTCCCCAAAGGAGAGTACAACAAGCTGAAATTAAAAAAGATAGGGCCTTGCCGAATTTTACGAAAATTTTTTGCAAATGCCTATGAACTGCAATTTCCCCCGCGTATTGGGATCTCGCCCATTTTCAATGTTGCAGACCTATACCCCTATGTTTCTGCGGACACAAAGGAAGATTCAACCGATCATACATGGGACACCCAGGGAGACGAAGAGACAGGGACATGGATCAAGCAACTTCCCACAACCAAGCCTTTAGAGATTGACTAAATACTGGATACTCAGGTAGCTCGACGGACACGCTAGAAGGAGTACTTGTAGTACTTGGTTAAGTGGAAGGACCGTCCGATAGAAAATAGTACCTGGATGGATGCCGGACAGCTTCAACGTGCTAGATATTTGATTGAAAAGCTCATGGACATGAGCCATGAGATTCATTCACCCCAGGAGCCTGATGTAAGAGCATCCAATGGCGAGGCAACCGTTGGACATGCTTTCTAAAGAACCTTTCAAAAAAATTTCACTTTGATTTATTTAACTGTTAACGTTTTCCAAGAAGGCTGTTACAACCATTGCAATTTTTTTTTTTTTTTTAGTAATGAATGTGAGTTTAAAATTAGTTTAACAACCATAACAGGAAATGTAACTGTGCAACAGGTAGTTCCTCAACCGAATGAGGCTACCTGAACTATTAAAAGACATTTCATAGAAGGCACGAGGGTTGTTGCCCAGATAAGGAAAATAAAACTACACTAAGATTGTAAAATTTGCTGACAAGCATAATAAGAAGAATAAACATTGATATTTCAATTAACCAGAAAGCCTGTGTCATGAAGTATTTTCTGTAATGTGCATGAGTGCAAGCTATAAACGAAGAACAAGCATGAATACTGTGCAAGCATTAACATTTAAGAACGAAGGACGAACATAGGAACTTTGCGTACACCCAGAAAACGACATTCACTGAGTATAGCCAAAGGTACTCGCAGACCAAACATTTTATCCTTCATCAATAGAATTTCTTCTTCTCTAAATGCGCATACATTTATTGAAATTGTTACATAAATAACTGTCAAAGAAAATTAGCATTCCGAGCATCATATTATTCCATATTTACATTCCATACACAAATCCATAGTTCCAGTAATCCACGAGTCCCATCTCTTCTACAAAAGAGAGGAACATAAACCCTTGGCCAACATAACCAGACAGGAACAAAAACAAAAGCCATACCATAGAGCCGAAATGTATAGTAATTGTGGCCACAATGAAACCACAGAAATAGCAAGACCAACTACGGAGTCACGGTCATGAAGACCTACAAAATCAAAATCCCTACATAACCTACGAAGAGACAATCACATATTGTTTCGACAAATAGAGCCTCAAATAGGCACTAGAACAAGCTTAAGGGAACGATCCTACCCATTTCAAACAGAGGTTGAGACAAAGGATTGGAGACATGGCGAGCCTCCAAGTCCGAGCCCTCGACAGCAGTACATGAACCACCTGCACAGCACAATGGAGATGTTAGTTAGGGCAGAATAACATGTATGAACAGTAAAAAAAAAGCAGAAGGAAACAACAACAACAAAAGCCTAAAGGTTACCTGAGTGATGAGAGGGTTTGAACAAACCCCAGACCAGCAGCAATGCTAAGAGGATAACGAGAATCGTGAGTCCCAAAAAAACCAGAGAAGCTCGAACCACGGCCATAGAGCCATATAAACCCCCAACTGCTCACAAGGAGTGGGATTGTTAGTGAAAGATACAATAGCGCGAAGAAGTGAAACCAAAGAAAGAATATTACTTGTGGAGGAAATTGGATAGTCGACAGAGAAAATGAACCGAGAACTTGTCAGTGGAGCCAACACGGTTTATTAACAGCTGAGCCTATAAGCAAACATATCAAGCCAATAGACAACAAATCAAACAAGGTTTCTCAGTCTGAAACTTCATTTAGGGTGTACCCATAGTAGGGAAAACGTTGACGGAGCTAGCGAACGGAGGAGGGCCGAGTGCAATAGCCATAACCAGGAACAAAACCCCATAGAGAAGGGAGAAACTGGGTTACCAACAGAGCAAGTGAATGAAAGAGAAAGGGTTTCCCACAAATCCATAGAGCTAGCATGAAACTCCACAACCTCATGGACTGTGGAGGCATTAAAGGCCTCATTAAACCTCTCCAAGACCCTTGAGTCACTGCACGGGAAGATGACGTGGTTCAGCTTCCACACAGCATCCACATCAGCGGTCGGGTGTGTCATCACTATGTCTAGGAGGTCCATCTGACAATGAAATTGATGGCCATTCAAATACTTTCCACGGTGCCCTTTACTAAATTGAGTACCTATCTACAATGTTTTAGATTATGACAAACCTTTCATGAAATACGTGACCTATTCAAAATAATTTTCATCATATACATCTATGTTGAGAATGTTATGTTTTACTTGCATATAATGGTATTAAACACTATATTGCTAATATATTCTCGGGGGATATGAACCACATTCATGATTCTGTGCTATGTGATTGATCAATGAAGGCTGGAGTTTGCTTCATGTACACTTTTGAATTCTTTGTGGGATATTTTCTCAAGGGCCCAAGGTAGGTGGATCATATGTGATTGACACTTGTGGTGTTCTGATACCTTTAATTTGAAATCCATCCATTAGATCCAACACCTGTAGGGCCCAATTAGCGGCGATCAATCCCTCTGTCATAGTAACTTGTTCACTGTCAATATTTTGATTTCTTGCCACCACCAAATACGCTTGTATAATCCATTTGACAATGTCTAATCCCTCTATCACCATGACTTCTTTGCTGTCTAAATTCAAATATTCCTACCACCACCAGCTAAATTAATTGTTGTGAGAGCCAAAAACGCGACGACATAATCAGTTCGGGTTCGAAAATCCAATGGATCAGGGTTCTAAGGAACTCTTAGACCAGAGGAGAATGGGACCGCCTCTACAAATTTTAGTTTTTTTCTTACCATGAATCAATGGAATGAAATTTTAACGTCCATGAGACTAGATATAGTCGATGGGACCACTAGATTTCCTGCATTTTTCCTTTTGCAATTCAATCCTCTTATTATTCAAATTAATGATAAGATGACCCAACCTTCTAACAGTCCCCTCACTGAAAAAGACAATGCCAAAGAACTGATGTTAATATACTACTGTTGCTATGAAACCAACTCACAAAAGAATATAAAAGATAGATAAACACCTTCAAAATAAACCTATTCAAGGGGGCAACCTCATTTACATTACACAAATGAAAAATTATTGGATGATACAAATGACAAGGCCTCCTTTCTATATATAGGAGTCTAAGGGGTCATAATATAATCAGAGCCAACATAACAATAATAATGTAAGGGCACAACAATAACAATAGTGGGCTTCTATGAGGCACAATAATAACAATATGGGGATTACATGAGCACAACAATATAATAAGGGGGTTGCACTAATAACAATAAGGGGTTACACTAGTAGTATATGGACCTAACATGCCCCTCTCCTTTAAAAAGTGTTGTTCTCAACGCTTGAGTAGTTCTGAATGCTTCTGTATAAAATTATTATCCTTCCACGTGCAGCATTCTGTGGGTAAGTTCTTCGACTTGATGAGATACTCTAAAATTGATTGATTTCGTAGCTGCCAATTTCTCGGTTCTGTGACTGCTTCAGGTTCCAATATGATTTTTCCTTCCTTGTCATGTTTTGGCAATATTGTTTGAACTGGATCTTCTGCAATTTTTGAATGAGTTCCCACCCTGCTTCGTTATTATTCCATTCATCCCTTGAAGGATGGATTATGGTGCATGTGTTTGGATTATAGAGAGCTCAACAAACTCACTATTAAAGATAAATTTCCCATTCTTGTTATTGATGAATTATTGGATAAATTGCATGGATTAATTTACTTCACCAAGTTGGATCTTCGTTTAGGATATCATCAAATAAGATTGAAGACTGAAGACATTCCAAAAAAAACATTATTGAAGAAAGATGCATTTTCATGGACTCTAGAAGCAACGAAGGCCTTTGAATATCTTAAAGAGGCAATGTGCCAAGCAACAGTCTTAGCTACCCCAGACTTCACAAAAGCCTTTATTGTGGAATATGATGCATCAGGAAATGGAACTGATGATGTTTTAATGCAAGAAGAAACACCTATTTCTTTCGAAAGTCGCCCAATCAAAGGAAAGTATTTACACAAAGCTATTTATGAGAAGGAAATGTCGGCAATACTACATGCACTTAAGAAATGGTGACCTTACAGAATGAGAAGATCCTAGTTCAAACAATATTGCCAGAACTTGAAAAGGAAGGAAAAACTATATTGGAACCGAGAGCACTCACAGAAAAAGGAATCTAACAGCTATGAAATCGATCAATTCACAGTATGTCATCAAGCAGAAGAACTTACCCGCTAAACATAAGTCATTAATACTAACTTTCTATATGAATTGAATTTATTCTTTTTCTTGCGTATTTAGTTTATTATTTTGTAACTAGATACAATTTTAACTACAAGTTAAAAGAAACAATTAATACTAAACACCATAATTTGTAAAAAAAAACGTAGTTGTCAACTACAATCTTACACGGAGATATCCAAAAAAGAGAAAAAAGAAAAAGAAAAAACAAAACAAAAAACCAACTAAGACTAAACAAGAGCGTAGTTTTGATCAGGCTACATATATGCATATATTAGGATATTGTTGGTTTGGTCACAAGAAATCCCTTGATATCAAATCTTTAATGCCTTTTTCCAGTGATTTAATGTTAGGTTTGAACATCCCTTCAAGTTGCTGGATACATTCACTCAATAATAGTTGATGATGCAAAGCCTTTATACTTTTCATGTTACAAACTATGGTAGATTCAGTGGATGGTTTTCTATCTTTTTCCACTGTCCCTGTGACTTTTTTCTTCTCATGCATGAGGCTTGGAAGTGGAACCTTAATCCTGGCCATTTTATGTGTAAAATCAGAATTGAATTCAAAAGTATCATGTGGAGTTATTGTTTTGATGGGTGGCTGCTTCAAAAGAATTTTGTAATTTCTACATGAAAGTGAATGCAACAATCTCTCAACATCTTCATCTAGAAAATTCAATAGAAATTTAATGTCTTCATAAGTCAATTTTTGGGAGTCATTGAACAACAATAACGTAGCTGCTTGGTGTTGGAAGTACTACACACCTACATGTGGACACTTAGTTAGAGCATGGGACTACATACAAGATTCCTTCTGTATGATTTACTCCTTGATTTGCTCCTTCTTTAACTCTGCAACTGGTTAGTTCTTCTGCATGATTTACTCCTTGATTTGCTCCTTCTTTCACTCTGCAACTGGCTAGTTCTCTCCAAAACTTCTTGTAGGTGTTGAATCTTCTCATTGATCACCACTATGGTGCATTACCTTGGGACCTTCACCTAGTAATGCTATATCATGAGCATTGTAACCTATTTTATAATGAATCATTCTTTTGTTCTTTCAATTTTCTTTTAGTGCTTTTGCTCTACAAAGCTGTGTGTTCAACCTTTAATAGCTAGATTCATCTGTGCAGGTTTTCTAACACATTTACATGGTATCAGAGCCCACAGGTTGCTAGATAAAAGGCACACCAGTACTTTATTTTGCAGGTATTATAGCTTGGAGATCGAAGATCGACAGAAAAATGGAGTTTCCCAAAGCATCCATCCTAATACCGTACAACTATCACGAATGGAAGGACCAAATGGCTTGATACCTTCATCAAAAAGGGTTGTACATAATTACCATGGCTACAAAAGTGGTACCCACTTCAGCCATAGAGAAATCCAAGCACCTCAACCATATGGATGAGGCCCACGGATCCATATGCATGTGCATCTCTCCAAAGTTGCAGTTTCATCTATCTGCCTGCAATACTCCCAACGAGATTTGGAAAAAGGTTGAAGAACTCTACGGGAAATAGGATGAGATGAAAGGACATCTGCTCGAAGTGGAGCTACTGCCATTGGATCCACGGAACTATGACAGAATTCAAGACTTCTTCACCAAATATAATGATCTATTACTACAACTCAAGGGTTGTGGAATTGACAAATCCAAGGAGGAGAGACGCCAAGTTTTCTCTATTATGTCAAAGCTCGGACCGAAATACTCCATCTTTGTGTCTACATTTCATTCAGTAAGGCTCACAATAGGTAAATCCTGCACTATGCCTTCTCTCAAAGAGTTCATGGAGTCCCTTACTTTTGAGCAAGATAAACTCATTGGCATGGGGAAAATGAAACCTCCAAAAGTGCATGCACTTGTTGTGCATGATGGTAGCCACAATAAATATCACATATCTGATTCAAATCAGAAACATTAGCAGGAAAAAGACAAGGGAAAAGCGCATTCCCATCCAAAGAAGGAAGGGTACACCAAGCCCTTCAATGACTCCTCTGGCTCGAGAAATGAGAAAGGGAATAAATGAAACATATGCACCTGCTGTCAAAGAGGATTCCATGCAGAATCCTCTTGCATGAAGAAACAAATTGATCAAATGGTAGAAATCCTTTAGAAGCATAACCTTGGGGACCACATCCCTCAGGGCGCCAAGAAGAAAACTGAGGATCCTCCACACGGGAAAGGTAACAATTTTCATGCTTTAGGTGCAATTAATTCTTCCCCTGATGCATGGATTATAGATTTTGGTGCATCACATCATATGGCTGCTGCAAAGGAAGTCTATTCCTCCTTGGATGCTTGCAAAGGACCTCCCATCCTCATGGGAGATGAATCACCTATTGAGGTCATTGGAAAAGGTAGAGTGGAACTTTTACATGAAAGCTTTGAAGATGTGCTTCATGTTCCAAAACTTTGGTAAAAATGCTTTCAGTTTATTAGATCACTCACTCTGGCACCAGAAAGAGAGTGGAATTCACTCCAGATGCAGTGAACATATATGACCTACATAGCAGCTCCAAAATTGCAACCGGTGAGGTAAACAATGGAGCCAGACTGTATATATTTTCTGAATTTATTGAATTTGAATCCTCCTTATTTCTTACACATGCTGATGATAGTAGTAGGCTTTGGCACGAGAGATTTGGTCACTTAAATTACAGGTGTATGCATCAGCTAAGCAAGAATGAGATGGTGGAAGGCTTGCCAAATATCAATTTCTCCAAAGGAGTTTGTGAAGGTTGTTTCCTTGGCAAACATCCTAGAGACAAATTTGACATCGGCAAGACTCATAGAGCATCCTCTCCTTTAGATCTGATCCATAGTGATCTCATGGGGCCTTTTCCTCATCTGTCCATCAACAAAGCAAGGTATGTGCTTACATTTATTGATGGTTTCTCACGGTATACTTGGGTGTATCTTCCCAGGAATAAATCTGAAGTTTTTGTGCACTTTGAAGATTTCAAAGCACTAGTTGAGACACAGTCAGAGAGAAAGATCAAAGCCCTATGTACAGACAATGGGGGGGGAATATGTTAAAAAATCACTTCAGAACCTTTGCCTTCACTCCGACATATAGTTGCAGTACATAGTTCCATACACTCTGCCGCAGAATGGAGTTGAAAAGAGAAAGAACCGATCTCTCAAGAGATGGCTTCCCGCATGTTGCATGCTAAGTCACTACCTCATAAGCTATGGGCTGAAGAACTTAATTGTGCTAACTACATCCAGAACAGATCTCCTCATAGGTCTGTCAAGGATCAGACCCCCTTTGAGGTCTGGAGCAGCACTAAACCAGAGGTCACCCACTTCTGTGTTTTCGGCTCCCGATCATGGGCCAGGATCCCCTATGAAAAGAGGAAAGCTCTTGATCCACAGAGCATTGAGTGCATATTTGTTGGATACGCTAATGGTGTGAAGGGATACCGACTCCTCATTTCCTCTACGGACAAGCTCATCATTGAGCGAAGTGTCAAATTTAGGGAAAGTCTCTCGCATGCACCTCAATTGCCACTTGCAGACTCCTTTTATCTACCTCATGTCCGAGATGATGACTCAATACACTCAAATGAAGATACAGAGCATGTAGATGCCGTAGTAGAGCATGCAGATATAGAGACAGAGTCTTCAGATACAAATCCAGTGCATGCATATGATGATCCACATCCAAGCCCAAATTGGGCTTCCAACAATGAATCAAATTCCCCTATCATAAATCAGAAAACAAGGAGCTTACATGAGATATATGCACAAGACCACCCAATTGCTAGAAATGGTCTTGTGGGGATAATTCCGATCTGCAGAGGACTAGCTCAGAGTTTATTGAGCCTCCTCTTATCCTCACTTCCATTGAACCATCGCCATCTTGGCATTGTCATTTGGTTCAGTCTTCTGATCCACAGTCTTATGCTGAGGCTACTAGGCATCCATCTTGGGAGTTTTCCATGGAGGAGGAGTATAACTCCCTCCTTGAGAACCAGACCTGGGATCTGGTCCCCCTTCCTTCAGGAAGGAAAATTCTCCGATGAAAATGGGTCTATAGTACCAAGAGTGCTGCAGATGGGCAAATCACCAGACGGAAAGCAAGCCTAGTAGCTAAAGGCTTCCAACAAGTGCATGACATTGATTATAATGAGACCTTTGCTCCAGTAGCAAAGATGGATTCCATACGCCTTACACTTGCCATTGCGGCTACCTAGGGATGGGAAGTACATCAGATGGATGTGAAGAATGCCTTTCTTCATGGAGACCTATCAGAGGAGATTTACATGGAGCAGCCACATGGTTTCATTCAGGATTCATCTTTGGTTTGCAGACCGAAGAAATCTCTCTACAGCCTTAAGCAGGCCCCGAGAGCTTGGTATGCAAAGATGGATTCTTTTCTCTTATCACAAAACTTCGAAAGATGTAAGTCTAATATGAATGTTTACATTCTCAGGACACATGATTCTCTTCTTATCTTAGTTTTGTATGTGGATGATCTCCTAATCACCGACAGCCCGGTTTCAGCCATTGCTACAGTCAAGAGGGCCTTGCATGATAAGTTCTTGATGATGGACATGGGTCCATTACACTTCTTTCTTGGTCTTGAGATTAGCCAGGATGCCACAAACATCAAACTCTCTCAGGCTAAGTATGCATAGGATCTCCTCGAGAGATTTCACATGATTGTCTGCAAGCCAAAACTAACATTCTATTTGGGGTTTGCATTGAGGATGGAGGTGACACTACATTAGCTGACAACACTCTCTACCGACAGCTAGTGGGGAGCTTATTGTACCTCACCCCCTCCAGACCAGATCTCTCATATGCGGTAGGGGCAGTTTCCAAATACATGCAGGAGCCACATGAGCTACACTGGAATGCTGCCAAGCGCATCCTCCAATATGTTCAGGGCACCATCACCTTCGAGATTCACTATGCAGCATGCATTGCATTGAATCTCCTTGGCTTCATTGATTCTAATTGGGCACGCGACAGTATTGATCGCAAGTTGACCTCCGGATATTCACTTAGTCTAGGGTCTAGCCCTATTTGTTGGTCGAGCAAGAAGCAGGCTGTTATTACTCTCTCTTCAGTCGAGGCCGAGTACAGAGTAGTAGTAAACATCACCATTTAGGCTCTGTGGCTACAACACTTCCTCATTGACTTGGGCTTCTAGTTCCACCGGCCCATTGTCATTTGGTGTGACAACCAGAGCGCTCTCAAATTTTGCAGGGATCCAGTATAGCGGCAGTAGGCGAAGCACATAGAGATCCATATGCACTACATCAGAGACTTAGTACATGATCGGATCATTGATTTGCATTTCTGTCCTTCAGCAGAACAGACTGTAGACATTTTCACCAAGACATTCACTGAGCAGAAGTTTCACTCTCTGCGCAATCGTCTTGGAGTGAAGGACACAGTTGCTTAGCAACTGCCTTTTCTTCCTCTTTTCTTTTGATTACATTGTATTTTGAGGGGGGGTTTTTCCCACGAGGTTTTCCCTCTTTCCTCAATTTTAGTACAAGTTGCACTGTATTTTGGGTGACCTTTGGCCTTAGTTGCCAGGGCCCTTTTTCTATTTTTCCCCATAGTGGTGTTCAGGTGGGTGTTGGAAGTACTACACACCTACATGCAGACACTTAGTTAGAGCATGGGACTAACTACATACAAGATTCCTTCTGCATGATTTACTCCCTTATTTTCTCCTTCTTTAATTCCGCAACTGGTTAGTTCTTCTGCATGATTTACTATTTCTTTAACTCTGCAATTGGTTAGTTCTTATGCATGATTTACTCCCTGATTTGCTCCTTCTTTTACTCTGCAACTGGCTAGTTCTCTCCGGAACTTGTTGTAGGTGTGAGTCTTCTCATTGATCACCACTATGGTGGATTACCTTGGAATCTTCACCCAGTAATGCTATATCATGACCACTGTAACCTATTTTCTAATGAATCATTCTTTTGTTCTTGCAATATTCTTTTATTGCTTTTTCTCTACAAAGTTGTGTTCAACCTTTACTAGCTAGATTCATCTGTGCAGGTTTTCTAACACATTTACACTTGGTATATTGCTACTGTCATGTCTATATGCTTGTGGTCAAAGTGGGAGATGATATCACACATGCCCTGTGAATGTATTCATGTAAGCTTATGTTGGATAGAATAGAAGTGCTCGAAAACCTCAACACAAGTAAGCATCCTAGATGGAAGATTAAGTTGGGAGCATTGGTAGGTTGGCCACATTTCTGTATTCAATAGTGCAGGGGAAAAATCATTAACCATGGCCTCCATCTTGAATGTAAGCTGTGAACCACACTGAACCTTGAGCTTTGACAACAAACTCCATTCATGATTTTCATGTAACTTTTTATTATTGAACAACAATCTGCGAGAAAGTTTTTCCCTGCAAAATTCAGATATACATCTTTATCACCCACATACTTAACAATCTTTACCACTTTTCCCAAATCACTCTCAATATGATCATCATCATCCCTTTTCAATACAGTATTGCAAAATGTAGACAGCAACTCTGCAACACCGATTCCTGCAATTTCTTTATTGCATATTTCTGTGAATGCCTATACTAGAGCCTTACCAAAAAGATTAGTCTTAAAATGAATTCTTCACAAAATCCATGTATGTTTCATGCAATTCCATAACTTGGTGCACGAATGAAGCAAAATGTTCTTGCAGTATGCCCTGATCTGTATCTTTGGTTGAATTTATAGCATCTTCTAAGCATTTAATTACTGTGGTTCCTTGGCTAGTTATATGCTTTGAAAAATTATTGGATATTGGTTCCAAGCCCTTTGGAGTTGCATAAAACAACTTGTACATCCTTGAAAGATCATTTTTCTTTCCAGCCATTAGCAAGGCATGGCATCTTGAGTGATCCATTTCCAAAAGTCGGGTTTCATAAAAAGGGGAAAGGAGTTCATTTCTTACTTTCTCTAATAACTTGTGCTCCGTGCTAGAGTGAAAATAATGTGAAACTCTATCATTCTCTTGTTTCAAACATTCTTCATCCTTTACCAAATATTGAGAACAAGAAGACTCTGAAATCCATAAAGCAGCCTTTCAAGAATAATAAGTAGCAGTGTCCTCCAAAACGCAAGCTTCAAAATCCTTCTTATAAAAATCCATGCTATCCAATCCTATTTCCACAAAAAGGTCCACAATGTTTATGAGTAAAGCTCGATCAATTTGGTCTCCATCGCGCTCTTGATTAATCACCTTCATCACTGCGTTCTTCACATAACCACGCATCACCAACTCACGAAAACAATTGAGTCCCACATTGCAGAGGGAAAGAATTTTTTTTTTTTTTTTTCTCACAAGCATTTGGTCCATGACAGATAACATATTTGAGACAAATTAGATCATGTCCTTGTAATGTTTCCACCATTTCGAAATTTCCCTCAACATAAATTCATCATACTCTTCGCTTAATGCTGCTAAGAATTTCTTACTGATGTGTTCTTCAAGACACTGACGATATTTCTCATAGATTTGGTGGGAGTAATTATGAACACCCTTTTGGGTAATGCACATCTAGTAAACAGTTGAATGAATATTCATGTAATCGTTCGTACTAAACTCATCATTTGAAACTACTTCCAACTTATTTCTCAACTTTGATATAGAAGCATATATAATACCCCATCCCTCTCCAAAATGATTATACTATTCAGCCTTGACATGCATATCCTCTTGTTCGCCATCTCCATCAATTGCCAAGATACACGCCTCCCCATTGCCTTTCTATTTTGAGAGCAAGGTAAACCTTCTCATTATCATCAAAATGTCAAATAGAACATTAGATTAGTAGTCACAATGTTTCAGCTCTAAATTGCCTCTTGTATGCAACAAAAATTGAATCATAATGAGGCTCTTGGCTTTCTTATTTATACAAACTGAAGCTATGAACAACTTCCTAAAAATTAGGGATACTTAGCTTCAAAACTCTAGAATGACTTGTCTTCATTGTCAATGGATTTATTGCCAATGAACTCAGTTGGCTTGGCTACTTGTAACTCCGAGTTAATGAGATATGGTGGAGGAATCTTCAAATGATTTGAGGAGTTAAGGAAGGAAACAAATCTCCTAAAATCCCTCTTGCTTCTCCGAGTTGATGAGATATGGTGGAGGAATCTTCAAATGATTTGAGGAGTTAACGAAGGAAACAAATCTCTAAAATCGCTCTTGCTTGTCCACTTTGATTTCCTGCACTTAAATTAGCCCAAAACTGCTCTAATTCTTGCAATTAGTGCATATTAGGCCACATGATATAACATCTCACCTTTACACTTCTCACTAAGAAAAATATCATAAAATATGTAAGTAAATGTGAGAAAAGTTGATTTTAATATGTTGGAGAGTGGCATTAAGACCCATATAGTTTACCTATTGATGAGCCTTATCACGTATTTCAATGCTCCCAATTATAGAAGGTGCAACCAAGAATTTTGTTGCATCCACCCATTTATTATTACAAATGTTGAAAATGATAAGAAAGCATGAGTTGCACACTACTTCAAAATTTGCAAAAATGATGAATAGAGTGGATGGTCTTGTAAAACCTATCCTCCATCTTCTGTAGAACTAATAACTGAAGAATCTCTAGGTCCAAAAAATAACAATGGGAATGGTAACATTACATACATAATAGTTGCAAAACAAATCCACCTTCCAACATTAATTTTCACACTAGTGCAGTTCATATCTTGAATTGTGTCTTCCATTATACCAACATGAAAATAATCTTTGATCTCAAATAGGCACAAGCAATAGTACCTACTAGCATAAGCCACAAGTTCTTGTATAAAGCACAAACCTGCTTGTCACATGAACCCAAACACAAATGAGGAAAACCAAAACAAATATTCACACAGTAAACCTCCTTCATGGAGTTGATCCCCCTTCTTAATGCATCCATTACTAGAATAAATAATAGAGGAGACAATGCACATCCTTGTCTCAATCCTCTATTTATTTTGAAGAAATTAGTGGGCTCCCCATTGATGAGAACCGCCATGGATGCCAATGTGATGCAAGCCATTATCCAACAGACATGTCTATGTTTGAAACCAATTTTGTATAGAATCATGTTAGGTCCCTATACTACTAGTATAACCTCTTATTATTATTATTGCTATAGTTGGACAATATTGCACTACACACAATCCCTCATGAAGTGTTACATGATTTCTATATGTTTGAACTTGTCATGAAACATTGGATTCTCTGAAAACCTGATGCAACTCGGATTGTCCCAGTGTATCATGATCATTTGTATCTTCTGACCAAACAAGGCTACCAACAAATTCTGAAGCCAAATAGCCTTACATGTAGTGATGCAGGAGCATTCACCCAAGAGAAAATCATTGTAATTAGATAGACATAGGGGGTCATGTATTTTTAGGAAATTGGATTCCTAAGTGATGAATTAATGTAATATTAGGCTTTTGAGTTCATATAATAGGAATAAATTAGATAATGTGAGGATGTTGTAAATGCTCTCATATAAATGAGAACATGAGTGGGTAGTAATGAATTAGAAGTGGACATAGAGCATAGAGTACATCTAGGAGTCAGTTCAATAGATCTAGGAGTCAAACTTGGATGAGTTCTATAGAAATCACTGGCATATATGTAAGCCCATGGGCAGTGTCAAAGAAGGAGGCCACAATATTGAAGAATAGGCCTGTGCGAGACAAAGAAGTCTTGAATGAAATATTTTTTTTTACATATATACAAAATGTTCACACCTAATCATCAGGATTGGGTGAAAAATTGTAATTGATGTAAATAAATAATAGAAAAGATGAATAGTCACTGGGAGATGAAATGAACAGTCTCTCCCTCATGTATATAATAAAGACCAACTTGAAAGAATATCATGAATTTTTTTGAGGAGTTACCTCATGGTCTGACATGGTATCAAAGCCAACACCATTTTGGCTTCCCTCTTTAATTTGTAAATGCTTCCTGCCTCTGTTCTACATTTTTATAGAATGTCATCTTTGTCAAACCTCTGTAAAATCTCTGTAATACTATCCCTATGTCCCAAATTTTTGCGCTACATCCTCTGTCTGCCCCCAATGCGTTACAATTTTTTTGAAGTATGTGTGGCTTGAGCTCTAGTGCGATGTAGTACAACGGCTATGAATGTTGAGATCATGAACCTTCTACGTTTGTTTGAATCATCTACATTGGAGAAATGTTGATTATGGTAGACTGAACTCGTTGAATACTACGTTAAATGTTGAATGTAGTTCTATGGAAGACCATGAATGTTGCATAACCATGGTGCGGTGAGCGTGGAATGAGACTCTGCTGCATAAGTGTGGTCTGGTTTCTGGGATGTAGACCATGCATGTTGTGTTGAAGATGAAATGACTATGCTACAAGTTATAGATGTTCAAATGTGAAAGGCCGTGGTGAACCTGACATAAAGCAGCAGAAGCGTGGTGAGAATGGACTGTGTGTTGGCTTCTTGTATATTCCGACTAACAACTTTTGGTAATGTGAACATGGATTTGAAGACTACAAATTTTGTTTTTCTCTACTCTCAATGTTGATTTTTGTCGAAAACTCCTACTATGTTACATTGGAATTCTTGAAGGGATTCATTTGATAAATTGAATGTTGTGTCTATATTGTGTCAAATAATTCTAGAAGATTGTATATGGTGAATGGTGAATGCTATTACATTGAATGATATTGCAGTGTATGGTATTACATTAGTAGAGTGATACCTCTGTCTCCATATATCAGAATAAAAAAAAAAAATTAGAAGTAAAATTTTGCAGCAGAAGTATTTTTTTTTCCCAGATTTTACAATGCATTCAATCATATCTATTATGGGAGTAGTTCTCACTGGCAAGGAGAACTATCCTAAGTGGTCTAGAAAAATAAAACACACCCTCATTTTCAATGAGTTGTGGAAAGGAGTGTGTGTTGGAGACAGAGACAAAGAGCCAGAACAACCTACCTCAGACAAGGAATTTTCCATTTGGGAAAATAAGAACAGCAAAGCCTATGCATTAATTGCATCATCTGTAAGTGAAGAGGTGAGTCAACATATTTCTCCATTTTCAAATGTTTTTAAAGCCTTACAAAAGCTAAAGAAACTCTATGACACACACTCTGCACTTGAAGTTGTTCAACTCAAGATTAAACTCTTCACTCTTGAATTACAAAATAATGATCCTCTTGCTCTTGCATCAGAAGCAAATCTATAATGCATGATATCAAAGCCACTAAGGTTGAATTGGATATTCCTCTTATCGCTTTTCTTAAGGCACTTTATCCTACTTACTCCAATTATCTTGAGTCATTGCAAGCAAATGGAAATCTCAAAGATATTACCTTTGACACTCTTGTGAAAAAAAAAATTGGAAGAGAGAAAGCTTTTGGAAAGAAGACAGCCCCTGAATCTTTTGAAGAGGTTTTGTGTCTTGCTCAAAGAGAAAAGAATCTTGCTCAAAATTCTTCTAGAGGAAGAGGTGGTCGAAGAGGAAGAGGAAGAAATTTCAGAGGCACGGGTGGAAAACACTCTCAGGGGGAAAGGTCAGATTTGCGC
The DNA here is from genome assembly GCA_000404065.3 of Pinus taeda. Taxonomy (NCBI): domain Eukaryota; kingdom Viridiplantae; phylum Streptophyta; class Pinopsida; order Pinales; family Pinaceae; genus Pinus; species Pinus taeda. Next base: position 182,520 of record APFE030651491.1, read on the forward strand.
TGCAAAAGAAATGGATCACATGATGCCTCCACATGCAAGTTACCTTGGGACAAAACCGAGTAGCAAAGAAACCAACCCAAAGGTAAAATTAATGACACATACAAAGGTAAAGCACCTGAATCCGCTCATTATGTTGTGGCACAATGTAATATTGGAGTAAATGAAGACTTATTTAATGCTTCACTTGCTTCTTGGAAAAATGATTGGTTGCTTGATTAAGGAGAAACTTGCCACATGAATCATAGAAAAGATTTTTTTGAAGAATTTACTGACAATGTTGATGGAACAGTATACTTTGCAGACCAATCAAAACTCAAACCATTAGGGCTTGGCACAATCAGGCTTAAATTGCCCAGTCTTCCAGACTTTCTTCTACATCATGTTCTATATCTCCCACAACTGAAGAGAAACTTGTTGTCCTTGGTCCACATCTGCCAGCAAGGTCACTCCATTCATGTGTTTGATGGCAAGCTTGAGGTGAGAAAAGTACTTGACCACTCACTTGTCATGAGGGGGATAGAAGAAGAAAGGCTTCTCAAGCTGCAGGGTACCTCTGCTCGTGCACAACATTTCTCATACAATTCTCATTATGAAAAAGGTGCACTTCCATCAAGTTTATTATGACATGCTAGATTTGGACATTTGAACTATGATATCATCCACTTGTTGAAGAAAAATGGTGTTACTAGTCTGCCTACAATTCCTAGGAAACTTAAGCAATGTGATGCTTGCATTCTAGGAAAGCATAGCAAACAGTCTTTTCATGATTCACATTCAAGAGCACATAGAAAACTTGAACTCATTCATTTATATTTATGTGGTCCAATACCTGTTCCTTCTGCAAATGGAAATAAATATATGAAGACATTTATTGATGACTACACTAGATTGTGTTGGGTTTATTCATTGAAGAACAAATCTGATGATTTTCAAACATTCAAGAACATTCATACATGGATTGAAAATGATGCACAATCTCATATTGGCTCTATTTGCATTGATAATGGAAAAGAATACACTTCAAATGAATTTGAAAACTATCTTCGCCAACATGGGGATCAAACATCAAATAACTGTGCCTTATAATTCCCAATAGAATGGTGTAGCTGAAAGAATGAATAGGACAATCTTGGTACACTCCATGTTGCTATTCAAAAAATTAAAAATAATGTTTTGGGCTGATGCAGTTCTATGTGTTGTATATATAAAGAATATATGTCCATATAATGCTATTAGAAACAAGACTCCCTATGGAATGTGGTATGGGCACATTCCTTTGGTAAAGCATCTCGGGGTCTTTGGTTCCACATGTTATGCCTTGATACCAAAGATACATAGAAACAAACTTGGTGCAAGAAGTTGTAGGTGTATCTTCTTGGGGTATTCAAACACCTCCAAAGCATACCGTCTCTATGATGAAGTCAAAAAAACGTTTGGTGTATCTAAAGATGCAATCTTTCTTGAATCATCCAAAACTGACAATGTTGTTGAGCGACAACTTGGTCGCTTGGATAGATTCGCAAATGCAAAATCATTTCAAGAATTTGATAATCAGATTCCACATCTTGAAGGGGGGATTCCTATACTAGATCAACCTGTGGAATCTTCTTCTAAAGAACTCTCTCCCTTGCATGAAACTCCAACAACGGATGATACTTTAAGTGATGTGATTGATAGAATTGGGAGACTCAATCTTGATTCAGACCCAACTCAATTAACGGAGCAGCCTGGACCATCTAAGAAAGGTTCCTCAAAGTTGCTAACAAAGACACTTGAAAGTGTTCATCCTGATGAGGTTGGAAAGACAGGAACTAGAAATTCAAACCAACAAAATGGAGGTGATGTAGATGACTTTGATTCACCTGTTGATATGGATGTTTCTTATGATTGTGAATTGAATTTGTCTACAGATTTTGAACCAACTTCCTTCAAAGAAGTTACTTCTCATGATGAATGGAAAGAAGTGATGCAAAAGGAGTATGATGCCATGATAAAGAATGACACTTGGAATTCGGTTGATCCTCCATTTGGAACCAAGCCAACTGGCTGCAAGTGGGTCTACAAGAATAGTATAAAGTTGATGGCTAACTTGATAAGCACAAATCCAGGCTTGTGGCAAAAGGTTTTGCATAGAAGGAAGGGGTCAATTATGAGGATACTTTTTCCCCACAGCAAAATGAGCTACCATCTGGACACTCTTTGCCCTGGCAGCTCAGAACGGTTGGAAAGTCTATCAAATGGATGTAAAAACTACTTTCTTGAAGGGAGATCTAAAAGAGTGTTTTTATGTCCCAGCTTGAAGGATTTGCTATTAAAGGACATGAACATAAAGTATGGAAACTTGTGAAATCCTTGTATGGCCTCAAACATGCACCTTGAGCCTGGTATGAAAAAATAACTGAGCATCTTCTGAAACACAATTTCAAACATTATGATCTTGATGATGCAACTTTGTTTGTCAAGAAGGTTGACAAAATAGTTGTATATCTTGTGGTATATGTAGATGATATTTTGATGACAGGGAACAATGAAAGCTACATTGCATCCATAAAGAAGAAATTGAGGAAAGGTTTTGAAACGACTGATTTGGGCTTTGTTCATTACTATCTTGGTATTGCAGTAACTCAACATCTGAAGTCCATATTCCTTTCTCAAAAGAAATACATTGGAGATCTGTTGAACAGGTTTGGCATGACAGAATGAAATCCTCTTACTACTCCAATGGAACAAAACTTAAAGCTCGCATCCATTGAAGGAAAAGAATTTGAGGATGCAACAAAGTATAGACAGCTTGTAGGAAGTCTCAACTACCTAACTACTACCAAACCAGACATTTCATTTGTTGTTGGAATTCTCTCCAGTTTTATGCAAAACCCTTGTAAGGGACATTGGTCTGCTACAAAAAGAGTTCTAAGGTACTTGAAGGGAACTCAAGATTTTGGAATCAAGCATACATAGGTGGGCGACTTCAGCTTGATTGGATACTCTGATTCAGACTTCGATGGAGACAAAGAAACATGGGTATCTACTTCAGGTTATGCTATGAGTCTTGGGTCAGGAGTTGTCTTCTGGAGATCATGCAAACAATCAGTTCCAGCAGATTCCACAGCAGAGGTAGAATATGTGGCAGCAACTAAGGCAACAAAATAAATTGTATGGCTCAAGAAAATTCTTGAATATTTGTAGGTAAAACAAGTACAATCGACTCCACTCATGATTGACAATGCCTCGGCAATAAAGTTGGCCAAGAACCCAAAATTCCATGATTGAACAAAGCAAATAAATACTAAATATCATCTGATTCGACATCATGTTGAGGCCAAAACAATCCATCTCTGCCATTGTTCCACTAATGAGCAAATTGCAGACATCTTCACCCAAGTGCTTGGAAGAGAAAAACTTGAAATATTAAGAACGATGGATGGACACATCAACATCCCTTCAAATTAAGGGGGGAATGTTGACACTTAATCATCAGGATTGGGTGAACAATTGTAATTGATGTAAATAAATAATAGAAAAAGATGAAGAGTCACCAGGAGATGAAATGAACAGTCTCTCCCTCACGTATATAATAAATACCAACCTGAATGAATATCATGAATTGTTTTGAGGAGTTACCTCCTGGTCTAATAGAATTTTATTCCTGACTGTGTCAGAGTGTGTGAATCGAGTGTTTTATGACTGATTATGGTGTAAACTTGTAGGTTTCGTAACAGGTTGCAGACAGAGTTCAGAGGAACACGCAAAGGAGAAGAATGATTCAGAGGAATCATAATGGGTCTTTGGATCCAGCTAAAGGATCATAATAAGATTTGGTGGAATGGTGAAGTGATAATTTGGTGAATTAAGTTCAGAGGAAGCAGGAGAGTAGAAAGGCTGAAACCTTGAAGAAACTCGGAAACCATAGAAATCCGAAGAAATGGCGTAAAATTTAAGTTAAGTGGAAGAACATAGAAGTGAAGAGGGATGCACAGGAGCCTTTTGATTTGGAAGATAAATGGTCTAGATGATGTCACTGAGCAGCGAGGTGAAATATCGCATCAGCGGAGTTATTTACAAAGTTTAAGTCCCGCAAGTGTGAAACCCAGTTTACACTAAGAACCGATGCAAAACACAATCGGATTTAGGATCCAGACTTGAAAACTTATAAAAGTTGACCAATAACCATATCGGGTCCGTAAGGATATCAGATTGGCACCTTAGAGTTGACAATGCTTGGCCTTAAGGTTTTGCGATATGCGATCGCGTGATTTAATCTCAACCATTGGATCACAAACCAAATTGACTGTCAAGATTTGATCGCAAATCGCAGTCAGAGGAAATGGAGATCGGCGCAGCATTGTAGAATGGTTGGAAGGCATGGACCTGATGGATCTATATTGGTGAGTGTATAACATTTGAGATCTAATAGATGTGTTTGGAGTGGGTTTCCTGTGTACTTATATATTGCATTAAAGTTATATATTAACATTCTGATAGTCGCATATCGGAGGAGAAGGGGCGATGAAGGCATATATGTAATGTGGAGCACCTGATTGCAATCAGTGATAAAGGCAAACCTTGAAAGACATGCAGAGGTTGTACCAAGGCAGAAAGGTATGTTTGCAGCATTTCCCTTTGTAAAAGTGTTTTAAGGAAAATAGCATTGATAAAGAGGATTATGCATTAAATATATAGTAACCAAAGGTTAAGAGGGAAGGTTATATATATGCGGGCTTAAGGGGTTATATAAAGGTTCTGAAGGGTTTTTAATGTCCCGATAAGTGAGAATTAATGGGAGGCTTTTACGAAGGCTTAAATGAAGGTTATGAGAAGGTGAATAGTGCCGATATGAGGTTTAAGTGAGGTGATTGAGTTCTAATATAAAGGAATGGATAAAGAGGGCCTTACCATTAGAGGTTGAAAATTTGACTCCTTTGAGAGTCAAATACCTGGGACAATTGTGTTTATGCATTTTTATGAATATTGTGGGTATAAGCAGGGGTAACCCTGCATCATAGTGGTATCAGAGCAGAATTGTAATTAAAACTATTGGGGTTAAACAGAACAAAGAAATTCTATGAGAAAGAATTGAGAACAGAATATGTGTTAAGGTGTTTATGCAGGCAAGAGGAAGGATCATTTTCTAATCTGACAAAAGAAGGCATGCAGAGGCGATGTGTAGAAGAACTTGCAGATGCAAGAAACAGAGGAGATCCATCCAAGACACAGGTGGAATGGTGAAACAAGATCATGCTGAGATGTTGAAAGTGAGGTAATATGTTCTGTTTTAAATTGAGAATGTGTGTTTTTACACTAATGCACAGGTGATAGCAAGAGAAGCTGTGAGAGGAGAACCAGATGTGTTCTTGAAGATAGAGTAAGGAAAATACTATGATGGAGAAGTGGCAGTGAACCTGAAGAATCCAACAAGAGAATGGACAGAGATGATACCTGAAGTGTTCTCAAGAGAGAGTAAGAAATTGCAAAAGCCTAGAAGGATAAAAGGTGTTGCTCAAGAGGAGGTTCTAGACAGAGGACCCATACTTACCAAAAGACTGAGTGAGGAGAGCTTAGTGATGTAATATTGCAGCCAGGAGGACTAGATGTAGTAGAGGCTTGTTGCAGATGAGTGAGAAGCTCATGAAGAAAGAGGAGAGGAAGATGACTACTGATATTCATAGCAGAGGATCAAAGAGAAGCCACAGCAGAAGAAATATGAAGAAAGAGGATTCCAAGGCAAATGGAAAGAGGATGAGTCAAGCAGAAACTTACTAGGAGATTGTAGAGTTAGAAGAACAACTCAATGCATTAAGGAGAATATTAGAGGAAAGATAAAGACTAGGTTGGATCTTGAGGAAGAAGCCAGTGAAGTAACATGAGATACAGAGAAGGCTACAACAAAAGCAAGTAAAGTGGCTGAGGGGAAAACTCAAGGAAGATGAGTTGGAAATGGAAGAGTACATTTGTGAACCAGAACAGGGAGAAATTCTGGGAGAAAGTGAAGATGAAGACTTGAAGACTAAAACTTCAAGTGAGACCAAAAGGTCTGATGATTTTAAATCTGACAATTTCTGTATGTTTGCAGGTGAAACATGTGAAGGACAATTTGTTATATTATGGTCATAAAGGAGAAATAAGACAAGTAGAATACAAATTCTGTTCCATAAGAAGATGAGATAGATAGGTCTCATATGTAGTTGGAGAAATATATCAACCAACCAAGTGAAGGGCTTGAAGATATTGAAGAGAAGACCATCGAAGAATTTCTGAATCATATGAAGGATTTAGAATAGTAAGGAGATATGATGGCTGAAACATCAAGTGGGACCATAGGGTCTAAGACTAATAGTTTGTCTATGGATGCAGGACAAATGTAGGAGAATGATAATGCAAATGGTGAGACAAGGATAGCTCTTTGGAGAAAATAAATAGCAAGAGATTAAAGGAAGACTTGAAGAAGAGACTATGTTTGTTGAAAACATAGTAAAAGATCATCAGTTCACTATGATGATCGGCACAGTGGAAATAGCCATGGAAGTTGTTGAGGAAGAAAGACATCTATTGAAGGATGTTAAGAATGAAGGAACCTATGCAAAGGATTTAACCTTCGGAGGAAGAACACTAATAAAAGAGTGCTTTGCAGAGGTTGAGAAATATTTTGAAGTTGTCAGAAGTATGGAAGAATATATTTCAGAAGATAAAAACTCTGAAGTAAAGGAGGTGAAGAATGTCTCTTAAATGAGAGAAGCAGTGACTTCTTGCAGCAGAAAGAACTTAGGATTGGAGGTGATGATGAAACACTTGCAAAGTGTCACAAAGAAATTGCATTGCTGGAATATTTGCTGGAAAATTCAGAGTATGACAGTGTGATTGCAGAAGAAGGAGTTCACTACGGTGGACAAGAGTAGGAAGACATCATTAGGACAGATGATGTGGACGAGAGACTAGTTGATGGTCTCATGAGTTCTTTTTAGAATTCAAATCAGCATACTGATGTGCTGACAAAGGAGGAAAATAGAGCAGCAAACTGAATTGTTGCCAAAGGAAGATAAGGCACAGAAGCCTTATGTTTTTAATTTTAACAAATGTTTTGTGAGTGCAGGTTTTGTTGCAGATGTTGGAGGAAATTTGGCACAGATGAGCAGCCAAATAAAGATAAGAGAAGAAGATTCTATGGAAGAATTCAATCCATGGAATAAAGATGTTAGACTGCTGGAGAGAGTGTTGGATAGTCGTGATTCAATACAGAAAGAGGTAATCATGAAAGAGGGTAAGGATGATAGGAAGATAGTCAACATAGGAGTCACAGCAAAAGTCAGCATCTCAAGCAAAACAAAAGTTAGAGCAAGCAAAGCAAAAGTTGAAACAAGAGCAAGAGTAGAAGAACAAGTAAGGAACCAACAACTACAAACTGAAAGTAACCAACAACAGATTGAAGAATTAGTGGACAACAACAGCAACCTAAAACAAAGAGAAGGAAATAGAAGTAAGAAGTAGAATATGGACCAGTCTAAAGATGTAGTGGAGACATAGATTGAAGAGATGTGGCAACTGATGATGAAGCAGTCCAAATGGAGAGAAATGGTAGCAAAAGGAAGCATGATCAATCAGAGCATGAACCTGAATGAAAAGAAGAAGATGGTGGAGCAAAAGACAACAGAAGTGCAACAACAACAAAGGTACAAGGCATTTGGGCAATTACAAAACAAAGTATGGGATCCAGGAAGACAAAGATCATAAGACACATGATCAGGAGATCATGAATATTTTCTACTTTGGGAGTCTGATGCAGGAGCATTCACCCAAGAGAAAATCATGTAATTAGGTAGACATAGGGGGTCATGTATTTCTAGGCAATTGGATTCTTAAGTGATGAATTAATGTAATATTAGACTTTTGAGTGCATAGAATAGGAATAAATCCGATAATACGAGGATGTTGTAAATGCTCTCAAATAAATGAGAACATGAGTGGGTAGTAATGACAAAAGAGTTCAAAGTCAATTACAACTCTTAAATATTTGCATGATTTGAGGAACTAGAGGGAGAGCTTTTAGGAATTTAATGAATTGGAAGTGGACATAGAGGATATAGTACAACTAGGAGTCGGTTCAATAGATCTAGGAGTCAAACCAGGATGAGTTCAATAGAACTCACTGGCATATATGTAAGCCCACGGGCAGTGTCAAAGAAGGAGGCCACAATATTGAAGAATAGACCTGTGCAAGACAAAGAAGTCTTGAATGTAATATTTTGTTTTTACATATATATACAGAGTTTTATTCCTGACTGTGTCAGAGTGTGTGAATTGAGTGTTTTATGATTGATTATGGTGTGAACTTGTAGGTTCTGTAACAGGTTGCAGACAGAGTTCAGAGGAACACGTAGAGGAGAAGAATGATTAAGAGGAATCATAATGGGTCTTTGGATCTAGCTGAAGGATCAGAGTAAGCTCTGGTGGAATGGCGCAGTGAGAATTTGGTGAGTTGAGTTCAGAGGAAGCGGAAGAGTAGAAAGGTTGAAACCTTGAAGAAACTCGGAAACCATAGAAATCCGAAGAAATGGCATAAAATTTAAGTTAAGTGGAAAAATAGAGAAGTAAAGAGGGATGCACAGGAGTCGTTTGATCTGGAAGATCAATGGTCCAGATGATGTCACTGAGGAGAGAGGTGAAATATCGCATCAGCGGAGTTATTTACAAAGTTTAAGTCCCGTAAGTGTAAAACCCAGTTTACACTAAGAACCGATGCAAAACACAGTTGGATTTAGGATCCAGACTTGAAAACTTATCAAAGTTGACCTATAACCATATCAGGTCCGTAAGGATATTAGATCAATGCCTTAGAGTTGATAGTGCTTGGCCTTAAGGTTTTGTTATATGTGACCGTGTGATTTAATCTCAACCATCGGATAGCAGACTGGATCGATGATCAAGCTTTGATCGTAAATCACAATCAGAGGAAGCAGAGATCAGAGCAGCGCTGTAGAATGGTTGGAAGGCACAGACCCAATGGATCCATAGTGGCGAGTGTATAACATTTGAGATCTGATAGATGTGTTCGGAGTGGGTTTCCTATGTATTTCTATATTGTGTTAGAGTTATATATTAACGTTCCGATAGTCGCATATCGGAGGAGAAGGGGCGATGAAGACATATATGTAATATGACCCGTGGAGCACCCAATTGCGATTAGTGATAAAGGCAAACCTCAAAAGATGTGCAGAGGTCGTACCAAGGCAGAAAGGTATGTTTGCGGCATCTCCCTTTGTAAAAAGGTTTTAAGGAAAATAACACCGATAAAGAAGATTATGCGTTAAATATATATTAACCAAAGGTTAAGAGGGAAGGTTATATGTATGTAGGCTTAAGGGGTTATATAAAGGTTCTGAAGGGTTTCTAAAGTCCCAATAAGTGAGAATTAATGGGAGGCTTTTACCAAGGCTTAAATTAAGGTTATGAGAAGGTGAATAGTCCTGATAGGAGGTTTAAGTGGGGTGATTGAGTTACGATATAAAGGAACGGATAAAGAGGGCCTTAACCATTAGAGGTTGAAAATTTGACTCCTTTGAGAGTCAAATACCTGGGACAGTTGTGTTTATGCATACTGTGGGTATAAGCGGGGGTAACCCTACATCATGTAGCCATACTCACTTCTATGTACTTTTCTTTTACTGAACTCAATGCCACAAATTTCTACTTCCTGTTGTACAAAGAAACAACTCCTAATAACATGTTGAAGAAACACCCTAAAGGGTTTTTTCGATTTATTGTGTTCCATGTGTTAGAGTCGGTCTTGTCAGTCCTCTGTCAGAGATCAAATCTCTTTATGCATTTCATTTTTAGGAGTCCCGCTCCATTCACTTAGCTGCATTCCGCTAGGGGCATGCCATAATCTGACGGAAAAGGTCATGCTAGTCATTTCCCCTCATGTCTAGCTCCTGCTGGCTTAGGTCTTTTGTCAATGATCACTAAAGTTCTTGACAGTTAATGTCTGGTCCTTTAATGGAAAAAAGTCATTTTCGATCATTAAGTCTAGGGATTAGTCAATTTGGTCTTCAAATATGTCCAATAAAGCCATGCAGGCCAGAGTGAGGCCCTTACAAAGTTATGATTCAGAGAGTTTCATCGTCATGTTGATAGACTTCGACTGTTCTTCAAAACTCTGTTTTGAAGAAAAGTCAAACAATGTCATTTGTGATAAAATTTTCAAAGAATTCGTCAGTTGGTTTCTTCAGGTGCAGTCATGGTTTCCGTGGCCAAATGGCCTGTCATGCAATCCCTGCAAAGAGTGCCGAAAATTTCATCATTTGAGCTAAAATTTCAAAGGGAAAAGTGAAATTCAGTGTTGCTTTAAGTTAGTGAAAAAAGCCAAAATGAAACATTAGCAAAGTGGGTTTTTGGAGAAGCAAAAATTTAACCCATGACTTCAAAGTCTTTAAATAGAGGATTGCCACAAGCAAACAAAGTTATTGTGCTAATCAAGGTTATTGAGAAACATAGAAAAGTGTTTGAGAGTGCAAAGTGCGTGTTTAGAGTGAGTGGGAGTCGTTTTCCAGAGCATAATGCACACATAGAGGGGCACGACGCACATACAGAGCGCAGTGCACACAGAGCCACCCCATAGTGCAAAATTTCTTTGGGCGTGGCGCATTGGGTTTGGCGCGCGGCGCACACCCACAAAGGCCCGAAATCATGCCAAATTGCCTCAAGTTGCCTGTGAAACCCCTCAAATCAATAGGTAGGCTCTATATCATGGCTTGCTCATAAAATTTTGTGAATGTTATGGTGGTTCATGGCTATTTTTAATTGCAACAAAACTCATAAAACCAACCACTAAAAAAACATCAAAGCCATGGTTGCTAGGGCTGCAAATTGTGGTATTAGTGCCAAGGCCCCGTTTTCACCCCTCATTTTTCCCTTTCTTGCCTTTTTTCCCTTTCCCCCCTTTCTCATTTTTCCTATTATCCCTACCCTAAAACACTACCAAACCCTACCCCCTATCCCTCCACTCTTTGGTCAATCAAAACCCCAAAACCCTACCTTATCAAATACCCAAACCCCCATACATATCCCTAAACAAAACTTCTCCCCATAACCGCTATTCCCATCATATTTCTCCCCTCCTAATACTCCTTTTTTTTCATTGTTCCCCTTGGTGGCAGATATCACAACAACACCTAGTTTCACACCATCATCAAAGGGTAGCCCAAGTACAGTACACACACAACAGTCATGGCATCTGAGCATTCATCAGAGTATGAGATGGAGACACAAAGTGATTCATCCACGGAAGAATAGGCTCCTAGGAGGCATCATAAGAGTGGCAAACATGTTAGGGATGAGCCAACTACCCTCACTGAATTGCAGGCCTGCCCTCTTGCCATGTCATGCTTCCAGCATCTATCATGTTTTGAATTTTGTCAAAGGGTGGCTAATGTTAGACTTCATCATGAGTTGGCCCGTCTTTTTGTGCTTCACCTACATGGAGGTCAGTCTATCTTGGTCGGGGTCACCTTCACATTAACACCCGAAAATATCTTGGTGGCAATCGACATACCAAATGTTGGAGAACAGTGGCACAAGAAAAAGAAGGTGGATAGGCAACACTATGAGCCTTACATTAAGGCCAGATTCTTGAGGCAGCTCACAAGAGTCTTTCCATTCAGATATTTGAAATATGAGTATGCTCCACTCATGAAATTGATCATGAAGTACTTTAGTTGTGAGGGGAGGTTCTCTTGTCTATATGCCTATCACATCAGGTTGCTCATGCACTTTACCAGGGTGCAGATGATGAACCTCCCATTTTTCATTTGCAGGAACATAGAGAGGATGAACACCTTCATGCAGCATAAGACCACTCAGCAGCAACTTAACAGTGTTTATCACTTTTCTCTTATCCGGATTTTGGTGGATCATCAGTTGGGATTGGAGGGTATTGCTTGGGAGGACTTCATCTCCCGTGACCTCTTCAAAACTTCACAGGTATTACCAGAGGTAGAGCATGAGATAGGTGGTCCTTCTCATCAGTATGAGCGCCATGAGACCACTACTATGCTAGTATTCGTTACATATTAGAGAGGCAGTAGGCACTTGTTTGTAGCAAAAAAGCGAGTGTTATCTCCACCCACGGTGGAAGGGGCCTTGCTTCCGGCATCGATGACATAGGTACAGGACAAGGGAAAGAGGCCCATGCATGACGAGCAGCCATCAGGTGAACAGGAGTCCGACTTCATCCTCATTCAGGATGATAATGCATATGTGGAGAGTGCCAAACTTAGGATGACCATTCAGGAGCAGAACACGGAGATCCAAGACTTGTCACTCAATTTGGAGAGGGTCAAATGGATCATCAAGCATTTCGAGCAGAGGAACAAATAGCTTGAGGACCAGCATGAGATCATGGATCTGCAAAGCATCCATGAGAAGCGACAAGCTGCCCAACAAAGGAGGATCGAGCTCACTACCTTAGAGCAAGAGATTACTAATGACCGTGAGTCTTGGCTCTCGCGGATCAACATCCACCTTGAGAGACTACTGGAGAAGGCCGACAGAGACAAAACCATACTGAGGAGGATGGTTTATCATTACAGGGCACATAACATGAGTGCGAAGGCTCAGATAAGGAGGTTGAAGGCAAAATTGAGCAAAGCAACAAAGAGGCAAAAGAGGCAAAAAGAGTAAGATCGGCTTCATATATTGGTTGAAGCATTTGTGGCCCAAAATAGTACCTCTTAGAGAACCTCAAGCCCAAATTTCAAAAAATTTGGGGCAATTTTGGTCACATGGCAAATTTCTGGTCACAACACAGGGTTTTTCTTCTTGTGCGCCGCACCACTGGCGCGACGCTTAGGATTGGGAGCTCAAAATTGGTAATGGCTTGAATTTTTGGATTAAGCATGCAAAATCACGACTACTAGTGCTTGGACAAGAAATTTGGGCACCATTTGAGTCTCCACGAGGTCAAAAACACTTAAACAATGACCTCTCTGCCCCTATTTGGACACACAGGAAGCAGTCTTGGGAGAATGAAGATTTGGAGGGGCACATGAGCACCAAATTTAGAAATTCCAGTTGGGTTGGAAATTAGACAGGCTAGGCTTTCCAACAAGCACACTTGGCAATAATCTAGACTCATGCAGGTACCTCAAAGTAGCCTCCAAAGTGGCGCGACGCGTATAGATTTGGGCGCGACGCATATAGAGAAAAAGGCCAAAATCACCTCCATTTCGCAAAATTTCTATTCGCAACTTTCTCCAAGTGGGCCCGCTCATCTACACTTCACTTTTTTCAGAAACTAAGGAAAATTTTAAAGAGTTTGGCTTCTATCCAAGTGGCAAAGGAAGGCAATCGGTCACCCAAAGCCATTTTTCATTTTTGTACCGTTGCACCTGTAGCTAATGGTTGGTTTTCCATCTCCATTTTGTAATGATTCGAGAAACTCCCCAACCCTTGGTCGTTCTATCTCCTCATGGCATGTTCTATATATTTTATGCAAACCATTTGCAAAGGGTTGGTTGATTGTAATCTCTGGGAGACTGTGGGAGAGAAACTTTGTTTCTTCATTGTATATTTTGACAGAGGATTAATGAAAGGTAGCAGCTCTATTTCATGAGATTCATGTGGTTTTGAGTGTATCAAATGTGTTTTTCCTTATGTTTCATATGTGTTTCATTATGTTTCACAGTTCATTCATATTCATTTCCAGTGAAATTTTCTGAGTAAGATAAGGTAGAATTCATTTTTAATGCTCTGCCTGTGGGAAAGTTTCACGCTGTGTCTTTTTCTTCTGTTGAAAAGGATTCATGTGCTTATGCCCTTTTCACCGTCCTAAGTAATCTCTCCATTCCACGTTATTTCAAACTAAATTGCTAGAATTTCTGCCTCTCTTGCCTCACGAAGTAATCTGTGCCTTTGTATTAAATTCTCTGCTCATTGCGGTCCGTTGGTCCCGTACCATCCTAGAAATTCAATCATTCATAAAAATTGCTTCTTGTATCCATAATTACTTACTAGCTTAAGATCAATATTTCACTTTAAGTCATCTTAGACCGTATCATTTTGTTTATTTACTCAGCGTGACTCGGAGTGAGCCCTCTCCTGTTCTGGTAGGGCTAGCTACCAGACTGAGCATGGTTTGTGGTTACCTGAATTTTTCCTTCCTTCAGCCTAAGGTTGATTTAGGTGCTAACAGCATGTACAAATCTGATTGTGAAATGTAAAATAATTGATTTGATAATACTAATTCACCCCCCCTCTCAATATTATTTCCAACACTTCCATGTCATATGGATCCTTGATTTCTTTCATCTTTGAATCATCTCTAAAGGTAACTTTTTTGGATTTCCTTTCCTCGAGAGCATTTTCCTTTTCCAAAGCGAGGATACGTTTTTCAACAACGATTGATTCCTTCATATTTTCTTCTAATGTTGATTTAGGATCCCTATCAATGAAGATGGCTATGTTTGAAGGCAAGGCAGAGATATGCCATTCATTTCTAACTTCCTCACTAGGCTTGGATGTCACAAGAATTTTATTCAACATCTTGTTAAAGCATGAGTTGAAATCTTTGATGGGTTCCTTCAATTCGGATTTTAGATTGCAGAGATCATTAATAAAAGTGGCAGTAGACCTATCATCTCCAAACTTAGCTAGAAATTGCTCTTGAAAAGCATTCGATCTATTGATAAACCATGGTGGTAATGAAAAGTACCACAATCCTACTGCTCCTTGTAGAGTGTATGGAAATAGTCTAACAACAACATCTTCTTCCGTTACTCCATTCAAGTTGATTGATAAGATCAAATTATTTATATTTTCTTCTGCTAACAGGCCAATATCACGATTAAATTTTTGTAACCATTTTTTAGGATGTGCTGGAAATTGACTCAAAGGTGCAGGCATTTTTACTGCTCCTAGGTTGGTCCATGGCCTTGGTTGAGGTTGATTATGTGCCATCGTTGAGCTCACAGTAGAAGAGGGTGATGAAGCAGTTGAAAGTGATTGGGTAGAGGATTTTGAAGTTCTTGTACCTGTTTGGACTATGATCTGAACTTGAGAAAGGGATGGATGACCTTATAATTGTATGGATGGAATGGATGATGATGGGGACAACTTATCATAGTTAGATTCAGATGGTGTCTTCCGAACTGTTATTCGTAAATCTAGTGTCCATTCAAAGCTGCTACTCCCACTAAGATGGGTAGCTATATTAGAAACAAACAAACTAAAGCTACTTGTTTTTTCCTTTATGAGAAGTAGACGGGAGAGAAGCAGAGAGTACCAACCTCAGTCTTTCGGTTGGCTCCTTTCTTGTTTCCTCTCCCCTCTGACAGATATTTTCCGCTCCCTCCTTGCTTGTCCCACTTCAATGAACACCTGTAGAGTCGAAGAAGCATAATACCATCAAAGCACAGGTGTCTACAATCATAAACAATATAGGACCATATATATATTGACCACAAAAATGCATATATCAACTCATACATACAAGAATGTGGAGGAAAACTCAAATAGATTTATTCATAGAAAGAGTAGAAGAGGGGATTACAACCCATTGATCTGACCCAGTGTCATCCTCCCAGCATGAAAGCCCTTCTTCACCTCATGAAAAGCTTAGATCACCCAACATTATGATGTTCCACAAGGAAACCAACAACACTTCCTTACAAAATACAAGATTCCAGCCTCTCGATCTCTGGGATGAGGAATCCATATATAGATGTTTGTAGGTGGGTGAGTCAACTTATGGGATTTTGATTAGTGTCCTCTCTCTGATAGTTCAGTTCCAATTGGAGATTCATGATCTCTTACTCATCCCGGGGTGAATTCAGAGAGGCAAGTGTCATGAGCAGTTTCTAAAAGATTCTATGGGTTTCCACCTAGCCAACTACTTCTGCCATTTGTCTACTCTCACTCATTGCAACCCATATAAGGGATTTTGAGTATGCATCGAAATTTTTGCATGTGGCAGGTGAGATGCATCGCACCCTTAGCACCAGGCAGTCTGTATGGTCCATTTTTGACCAGTTCTAGGTAGTTTTTCATGGAGAACTTCTGGGAGATGATGTAATCAGCTGACCTTGATCCTTTAGGGTATGAAACAACACTTTTAGGGACATAGAAGCCCTTGTTTTATGGACATATGTGATTGGGGTTGCCGTGCCCAAATATGTCTATAACAGTTGCCCCTTAAAGCATGAGGTCGTAAATCTTTTTGATGTCGGGTGAAATGCTTTATCATGAGGATTTGATGTTTTTCAAACTAGAAGGCCACCTATAATAAGATATAATACAATACATTATCTTCATAATATTTTCATGATCTAGCTGAGGCGGGCATTCCCATGCTTAACTTTATAAATTCATTCTCATGTACATAGGACAGACAACCGTCTGTGTGGCAAACTGATGATTCTAGTAGAGCCATCATCCTTTGGCTTGGATGATTATCTGTGCAGAAACGATGTACATTTGATATCTTTATTTTCCTAAATATATCACAGCCTCGATGGATGAAACTAGATCCGGGGTCTTCAAAACTCGTTCAATCTTCGCCCGAAGTACAAGTCGATCCATGTGAAAATATGTTCTGGAGTCGAACATGGAAAGACATCGCTTGATTACCAGCCAATGACGTGAGTTGTTAACAGGCACGAGAGGAATCACCGATAATGATGATGACCCTCAAGGTACAATAGTACAATACACGTGGTGTGAAAATGGGACTTGGTGTCGAACACAATGCAAAATATTTCGGTTGAAGGCCATTAATGTAAACCTATCGCCAGAAGTGAGAAACTTCTGATTGAGGCATGCAAGCTTCAAAGTACTGAAAGGGTTGTTCTTAGGTTGACTTCTTGGATAATGAGTTGATGTTGACAAGAAGTGACCTGTCATAGGAGGGCATTAATGAATCTGACATCTATGATGATACAAGGTTTAGGGTGGCGATCATGAAAGAATGAAGTGAGAAGGTATTATAGTGGATGAGACACAAGCTGGGTTGTTGAATTCTCTGAGCGACTTCTCTTGAACATATAAGCAACACTGAAATGGATTGGTAGCATTAACACAAAAAATGGACGGTACGGTGGACCAATGACAATATGGCCGGTGAATGGAATAACCCAACCCGAGTCAATCATGGTGATGGAGTGAAAGTGTCATGTTCAAGAGTGACTTGCTACCAAAAAAGTTTCTTCAAGTTTTCTTCCCAATTTTTCCCTAGTCATTGCTGACTAGTACATCTTTATTTTTGTCAAGCTTGAGGAGGATAACATATGCTTGTTCTATAATTTTCACTTCGGGCAAACCTGTCGCTATGTTTTAATGAGCCTAGCGACAGTGAAACTCGCTCTTGTCTGCATGGACAAGTTTGTCGCTAGTGCTTTAATGAGTTTAACGACAAGGATAACTCGGTCCTTTTCAATTTTAGAGAGTCTGAAAAGGGACAGAAAGGAAACTCCAGTAATCCTTTTTCACCATATAATCCATTAAGTCCAAAAAATTATAAAATTATATGAAAGGGATGACATTTCGATATTTTTAACGAGTCGAACAAGACAAGCGCTCGATCTTTTTGTGTAATGATCCCTCAAGTCCAAAAATATTAAAATCTAGAGGAGGGATAGCAGTTCCGATCATTTTAACGAGCTGAAGAGGCCAATTTCTCGGCAATCTTTTCATATTTTATGAGTTATATGAAAACAACTTAAATGAGACTCGTTTTTTGAGGAACAAGTGATATTTCGGGTAGCAGCTAGTTCTAGGTAAGGTTTGGAACTCTCCAATCATGGCAGTGTAAAGATGATGGCTAACAGAATCACTCGTCGTAGTTGTTCCTCAAAAAGGGGTAAAAAATCAAATGGAGGTGTATGATTGGCTAAAATAAAGTGGAGGTGATGGTATGAACATGACCAAGGCTCAAAAGCTGATGATAATGCGATCGCAATGGTTATTTACTGGAGGTGGGTCCATATTTTCATGAGCTTAAACTCTGGTGGAACATATGCTCATTGCTAGGTTTATTTTTTAATGAGCCTGAACTTCGTGTAAAATTTCTCATGCCAGTCATATAATAAGGATGTCTCATCGATAGGTTGATTTTTTAGGCAGCTTGCACCACTCGAAACTTTGCTCCGCTGCCTTTCACATGCAAGCTAGGAACGACCAACTACTGTCCTAGGGGTTAATTAACTATTGGGGTTAGGTAGGAAAACTCTTCCTTTACTTTGCTGGTGCTATTTGGCCCCTGCAAAGATGAATGGTTGATCCGACCAATCACCTAACTTAAGGAGTTGAAGTTAGCACAACTATGGGGTTAGAGTTATGCTGGTCGCTTTTCACTTGCGTACAAAAGGTTTTCATGCCCCTAGGTATAATGAAGTAGAGTTTCAAGGTTACCCTTCAATTTGCAAACAAAACATTTTCTTTGTCGAGAAAGGCATACCTTCTAATGGAGGTATCTTATTCCAGTCTAATCTCATTTTCCTAAACAGATGGGTGTGTCATACTAGTCATATATCCTCTACGGAAACCTACCTTATACCTGAAGTTTTCCTACCGAAGCAGACCAGGGTGCATGCCCCCTGGGTTTCAGCCACAATCACCGGATCACTCGCGTTCATCAAGTGGATTGAATAGAGATTCATGAGACATTCCTTGCATAAAAAGACCAGTTAAGGATTGCATCTGACTATTAGCTATGTGTGAACCAGGAAATGAAAGTTGGTCTATGATCTAGACCACTCTGCCTTCATGTGAAAAACACATCACTCGAAAGAGTGAGGAGACAATGGCTCCCATGCTATAAATTTAGTCATGCCCAAGGAGTAGATTGTAATCTAAAGGTCCTTGGACTACCATTACATTCAGATAAATGGTTTTCCTTCTCAAAGTTATAGGCAAGTTTAGAAGGATCCCTAACGGTCGACTGGTTCCTTTGTCAAATCCTGTCAGATTTCGCATCTCAGGTAGAAGCAATGGTGAACCAAGCATTTTCCAAGCAGTCGAGGAAAGGATACTCACAAAATCCCCTTCATCTATGATAGTTCCAACCATGACCATTCTGTAAGCTTGTACTATGATTCAGAACAGTACATTAGATGGTAGACGCGGACTGCCTAGTAGATTCCAATCGAAGGAAATGACTAGGTTGCTTGGAGGTGGGACCAAGTAAATGGCCAGAAATGTCTCCCACGAACTTCCTTCCTGCAATAAAGGAATGGGTAGATTGCCCCCATGTTCATCGAAGTTTGTGTTCATGAAGAGAATTTGAACAGTGTTGCTCTCATTCTCCTTGGTGACTGTATCATCTGAAGGTAAACCTTCTAAAGACAAAATTGGGTCGACTGTCATCTCGACCTGTTGACTTTGGTCCGGTGTGGACTTAGAGGATTTATCTTCAATGATAGGTGCTTCGACCAACCACAAAGGTGTGTCAGTCATATTTTCAACTAGCAATGGACTCAGCAAGAGTTTCTTGTATCCAGGAGGAAGCCATAGTGGTGAATCAGGATGGTTATCCAAGACTCTTTTAGCTTCGTCTAGGATGGGACAATGGTGGATAGCATGATCACCTTCACACAGTCTACAAGGAAATTTATATCTTCCTTTCTATCCATTGACTTCGTTTTCACTAGTTGATGGTGTACTCTCAACATGATCGTCAGAGGTTGATGACACTGGATTGTGCAAACGAGGAGACTAGTCCTTTAAGACCCATGGGATGTAAGGACAATCTTGATGATAGTGGTCCCCTTTACAAATGACACATGGAGATTTAGGTTTGGATGGTGTAGTGTGTGGATTATCACTAGACGATGAATGGTTGTCCCTTTTGGCTATTGGCTCCTCCTTCTTCTCAATTACTTGGTTTTTAGTTTTACCAACTTTACCAAGCGAAGGGGAAGGAGGAGAGGGAGAAACAAATGAAGTAGAAGGTTGGGGAGTAAATTTAGTATCATATGGTTGTTGATTTGATTGCTCAGGAATCACAGTGTTTTGAACGACAGAGGTCGAGAAGATCCATACTGGCAGGCCACTTGTCAGTCCTGGAAGGGACAATGTGGCCATATCAGGTGCACCAACATCTCCCTAGGAGGACAAAGGACTAGAATTTCCCCCAAGGGGAAATCCTTGGTTCGTGGACTCCATTTTCTCAACCTAAGATCAATGAGGGAACACTGATGTTATTCTAATTCAAATAAATTTTATGACACTTTGACACAACTTGCTTTTTTCAATTTTTAAGAGTCGACAAAAAGCTAAAGATGACTCTAGTTTCCTTTGATTTTAAATGAGCCTGAAGTGACAAGCGCTCCAATGGACATTTTCTTTTAAGGAATCTAAAAAGGAAAAAAAGAGACTACTCTCGAAGTCTAGACAGAGGGATTACCAAACCAATCACAAAACTGCAGAATACCTTTTACGGTACAACAATCAATCTTCCTGAATGTTGTGTTCAGTGCATTGCGATCAATAGGGCGATAGACATGGCTTCCTAAGCATAAAGGATATAGCTTATTGCGGTCTCCCAATATATACTCGACGATACGTGGGAGCTCCGTACTGGCACTTGTTGTCTCAAAGAGGAGGAATCACCCAACCTACGATGAAAGCGATAGTTACCAGGCTTTACTATGCCCGAATGCGTCTCTAGCCTAGACTCCTAAATGTTGTGCGTTAGGTTCCA
>APFE030651491.1:203219-231037 GCA_000404065.3 Pinus taeda
GCAAATGCACATGCATGTATTTGTTTTCCGCTTTCTTAATGTTTGAATGACAAAAAGAATGCTAAGTACAAATCTGAACTATCTTTTCTCTCAAAGCGATAGTACTAACAATTTTCTCTTCAAAAGACTAAAGGAAGACAAGGACGACACTTTGCAATTTTGAATTGAAAACTGCTTTCAACACTTGAAATACTATTAATTCGGATCAAATACAAGAGTAACAGTGTAATCAACTATAAAGAAGAGTAGGATTCTTTTCTTTGACTCAAAACGACACTTGCAACACTTTGAAATCAAGAGACGACACTTCGACTAAGCTACTTTTTGTAAAGGAGAACTGTAAATGGCGAAAAATACATAAAAACATTCACAATTCTTTGTATAATGGAGGCTAAATAATACAAAGGAAGGGAGTTTCAATAGTGGTATACTGATCACAAATAGTAAAACTCCTAAATAAAGCTGAAGAGAGTGAAGAAAAAACCAAAATCTCGAGGCAGAAACAGTCTTATCTGATCATCACACATCTAACACAGGGAAACAGGGATGCATCTCACCTACTACACACGGGAGGTGTGATGCATCTAGTCTGCCAAAAGGAGGCAGTTCAATGGTCCACGGACAAGACTTTAACTTGGTTTTTGGTCATAGTTTGTAGCTTAGTTCAGGAATTTAGGCTGAGTTAATGATAGTTAGTAAATACAAATCATAGGGGCTGATCTAATGAGGTTACTTGAGCCACCACGAGGGCAATTAGGATGTCTGCAAATCAATTCTTCAGTTTATAAACAAAACCCGGAGATGGACTGAAGTAGCATTGATCTACTTTTCACTTGCATAGCAAATGCAGTTCAAAGGCTAGCTGGCTTAACTTCAGGCTCCGTCTGTAGTTTTTAAAGCAAAAAAATATAGACAAGCAAACAAGCTATTCACTCCCCAGTGGAGTTGCCACTTTGTTATCGGCAAATCTAGTGGCCATTCAGAGATGTTAGTCCCACTAAGACGAGTAGATATCTTAGAAACAAACAAACTAAAGTTACTTGTGTTTTCCTTTATGAGAAGTAGAGGACAGAGAAGCAAAGAGTACCAACCTCAGTATTTCGCTTGGCTCCTTACTTCTTTCCTCTCCCCTCTGACAGATCTTTGCCGCTCCTTCCTTGCTTGCCCCACTTTAGAGAAAACCTATAGAGTCAAAGCAACATAATAACATCAAAGCATAGGGATCTACAATCATAAAAAATATAGGACCAGATATATATTGACCACACAAATGCACATATCAACTCAGACATAGAAGAATGTGGAGGAAAACTCAAATGGCTTTATTGATAGAAAGAGTAGAAGAAAGGATTACAACCCATTGATCTGACCCAGCGTCATCCTCCCAACATGAAAGCCCTTATTCACCTCATGAAAAGCTTAGATCACCCAAAACTATGATGTTGCACAAGGAAACCAAAAAAATTTCCTTACAAAATACAAGATTCTAGCCTCTGGATCTCTGGGATGAGGGATCCATATATAGATGTTTGCAGGTGGGTGAGTCAGCTTCTGGGATTTTGATTAGTGTCCTCTCTCTAATAGTTCTTTTTTCCACTTGGATATTCATGATCTCTTACTCATCCCTGAGTGAATTCAGAGAGGTAAGTGTCAAATGAGCAGTTTCTAGAAGATTCTTTGGGTTTCCACCAAGCCAACAGATTCTGCCATTTGTCTACTCTCGCTCATCACAGCCCATAGAAGCAATTTCCAGTATGCATCGCACTTTCTGCATGTGGCAGGTGAGATGTATTGCAACCTTAGCACTCGGTAGTCTGTATGGTCCAATTTTGACCAGTTCTGAGCAGTTTTTCATGGAGAAGTTCTAGGAGATGATGTAATCAGCTAACCTTGCTCCTTTAGGGTATGAAACAACACTTTTAGGGAATTAGAAGCCCTTGGTTGATGGATATATGTGATTGTGGTTTCATTTCCCAAATATGTCTATAACACCAGCCCTTTTTCAACTTGGTAGAGGGTATTCAACTCATGGAATGCCAAGTTTTTCACTATATTCTCTACCAAGCAGCTGTGTGGGATATATTGCAAAGTCACGCTACCTTGGGATAACTCACAATCCTCTTGGGATATTGAAAACCCTTGGATTTTATGAATCAAAGGCTGTACTTCAGGGGGTTCAAGAGAAGAATTGTCTGGTGTGCTAAGCTTTTCAGCAGTGGGTGTTGTATTCTTCTTTTCAACTTCTCGCTTAGATATAGTACATTTAGAATGTGAAGGAGAAGTTTGAGGAGATGGTGAGGGGGTTTTACTCTTGTAATGGCCTGTGGATTTAGATTTACTCACCATTCACAGTTAGGCCCTCCTAGTACCAAACATTTTGATGCCTCTAAAATCGTAGCACCAGCATTGGGGGATAACCACCCGATCCGAACCTTAGTATAGTTCCTTTTCCGTTTGGTATGGTGGCTCTGACTGGATATTATGGGACCAGCTTCCCAATAATGTGTGGTTTGATAAATGAGTGTTTTGAAATGTATATCAAAGATGGTAGATGGTCTAACCTATGACTCTAAAATATACAAATATACCTATATAACCTGGGTAATCTTATAAAAATATGATTTTTGATAATTCCTAGCAGACAAACAATCAGATAGATGAATTTAAATAATGATTACTTTGTTTAAGAAATTAAACAAAGTAATTATAAAAAACATTTCACATGACATCGTAATATGATCGCTGATATATATCTCTAATGTAACAATTCTAAACCATTCAGCAGTGACTCAATATAGAATTTCTTAAAGCATGTGAATACATGAACAATAGCAAATTAAATGGAATTCTAATTAAATCAAGAAAAAAAGAATAGTGATAGAAATACCGCATGCATTTAAGTCTTGATATGCAAATAACACTCCGGCTCCACCTATTTATTCCAAAAACTTCCAAGAGATACAAAAATGCAGGTCTTGAAAAAATTCTTTCACAAAATTATGAAACCTTGATCCACTTCTCATAAAAAAATAAATTTAGAAGTGCATAAGTGCAACTTCTCAACTCTAGTTTTTCTACAAATTGAGGACCCCTTCTTCAAAAACATGAAAGGGTTTATATAATAGAATTAAAACAAACTATCAACAAAAATTGCTTAGAGTTGTTGGAACTGTAAACATTAAAATTTGGGATTTGAATTGAAAAAATAGCAGTGCGATTAACTTTGAAAAGATTCACTGTATCTATCTCTTCTCTTGTATCTGCAATTGAAAAATTGAGAGCATATTTAGAATTTTCAAAGGATGACTCATCCTGGAGAGTAGTTGTCCCGTGTATGTGGCATCTGAAAACTCAAGCATCATGCGATCAACAACGTCGAAAAGGAATTTGATGATCATTTTTTGGCTATGCAGCTTGACAAAAAAGGACAAATGTGCATCCCAGGTAAGGCTTTCTACACTACTAAGTTGCTCATCATTGGTGGCCAAATCCTGCTCCATTGGTTTTCTAACACTTTCGCTTTTGGAAGCTTTCGTGGGGAACAATCATAAATCAAATTGGTTGCATATAAATTATCATTAACTAGCTGAATCATGTTGTTCATTATAGCCCTGGCCCTAGAAGTAGCCCTCTCTACCTTTATCACGTGTGTTTCCCATTTTGAAAATAATATTTCTTTATGCGACTCTTGAATTTTTGGTAGGTTAGCAGCTCTACCTTCCGCTATGCTTTACGAGAAGAGGAAATTTGTGACCTTATCATGTGTGTCCTCAAATTATGATCTAGTATTGACTCCTTGATTGATCAGTGATGTAGTTATGATGCATAATGGATCGACAAGAGATATTTTATGGCAAATTAGATTGAGCTATTACGATAAGGCCTTATCTGCTTCTAAGGCTTCCTTCTTAAAATCCTTGACCTTAGGATAATTTCTAAATTGTTTTATATATAGTTGTAGCTGTGAAATTTGCTCCTCTTTAGCCTTCATTTCTTATTGATCTGTCAATTGAAGCTATTCGAGCTCTTGGGACAATTGTTGTTGTTTTTGGATGACATGCTAGTTAAACTTCAGTTTCTCCAAGTTTGATTATAATTTGATCTTCTTGTTCTTTTGTTTTTATTCTAGCAACTGTTTCGTAAGCTGATTAATCTTCTATTGTTTTACTGTTGTTTCTCTTCAAGCTTATTAATCCTTTGATATTTTTCTTTGATTAATTCATTAACTTCAGTGGCCTTATCAATTGGAGAATTTATGTATGCCCCTGCAAATTGAGATAATTTAGTGAAATCCTAAGAAGGCTTGACCTCTGAATACTTCCATATAACATTCATGAATTCCTATTGAAGAGGTGTGGATGATGTCTCGTCAATTTTCCTCTTTTTCCTCTATCTCTTGACTACATCCCTATGCTCTAGGATGTAAAATACATCCAAGGGTTGTATTTCCTCAATAATTAATTTAATTTCTCCTCAAGGATTTTCAGGGATTATTTCAATATCTTTTTGAGCTATGTCTGTACTTGGTGTCCCTTCAATCACACTATAAGTAATGATGGGTTGTTGTGTTGCGGGAGATGCTGATGCGATAATGTTTTGGGGGTCGTTCTCGCTTTTGATTTTCTGATCAAATTGCTCCCATTGTCTAATTAATATGGGGTCAATATTAACATCTGTGAAGGGGTTCACTGGTTCTTTCAATTGTTTCCTCTTCCCTAGAAATCTCTTCAATAGTTTGTTCCCTATTATGCTCTGCTTGCTAAAAAGTAGGTGTAGTACACAATAAATCCAGAGGTAATGTCTATAACCTTTATGTCCTGTATTCCATGAACTTATTCATCTTTTCAAATCCCAATTTGAATCTTTCCAGATGAGTTACTTGTGAGAATAACTCTATTGAAGCAAATAAATCATCAAACTCATCTTCCTCGTGTATAAATTTACTAATTTTCATCTCACTAGTGAAATTGTAAGTGACCTTGTTTGGATCATACTATCTTTTAGGAATCACTGCTAGAATTAGATCCTTAGTTTTCTTTGCTTCTTTTTTAGCATGTTTAAAATCATGCAACGTGTAAGTGCCACAACGAAGGGGAAATGAAGGCCACAATTGTTTTTTAGAGTCTTTAAGGTTTCTAAACATCCCCTTTTCAACTATCTGGTATGCTATTTCCCTCGCTAATATCTGATCTCGTATATAGAGTGGAAGAACATGAGGGTGTGTAATACTGCCAAAAACCCTAATATAGGTGAATTTTTCCTCCCCGAACCAACTACTGATTGAAGTTAAATCAATGCTAGCCTTGTCAAACACCCGAGGAGCACGTTTGTTAAAGATGGCTTGAAGGACATGCAAAATGAAACCATGGCAAATTCTGTATATATGATTCTTGTAGTTAGACTTCCATAAATACTTATGATAAATAGGAATGGGGGTTGGATCCTCGACAGCCCATTTCCAACCTAGAATCGGAAAGTGAGAATTAAAATAAATTGTGTCCATTATGTAGGCACTCATATAAATGGGGGCATGACTTGGGTGGTGACAAATATGTTCCATCAAAGGAATCATTTCTATAGAAAATCTAATAGAATGAGGGCTTCCAAAGAGCCTACATACCATAGTAGCAGCATAACAATATGGAGATGCCAAGGAGTCCACAGAGTACATAGTAGAAGATTCATGTTTATGCTTTTTAGGAAAATGCCTCCACTATTTGATAGGGTCTCATTCTACCTCGTTCTCCCTGGTGAAATCTTTGAGGAATGCCTTGTTGTAGTGTCACTAGGGATTTGACAAGTAATACATCTTCTTCACATATTAGTCATGAATGTCCCAAACATACTTCCATTAGTTGTAAAGAAAGCCCTCTCACTTATATTAATGCTTTCGATTACCCATCTCACTAGATCCTTGTATGGTAAAACTTTAGCACAAACTGCTATTCTATAGAGGAAGGAGCTCGCCAAATCACTTAGTATGTTTTATGTTTGGTCAGTTGAATCTGCTGTCACTTCTTCTTCTATCTCCATTGGAGTTTCTACTTCAACTAAAGCATATATGCCTTCCCATGAGATTTTATTGAGGCCTTAATAGGTAGTGTGTGATATTAACACTAATTTTGTTGGTCCTTCTTCCACTATAATGGGGGCCTTTACCTTTCAAGATTTCTTAGACATCTTGTCTGATTGTGTGATTCTCAATGAGCTCTGCAAAATGAGAAAGTGGAGCGTAGCAGTTGAAAAAATTGAGAAGAGCTAATACACAAATTATAGATCAAATGCAGTTAAGGGCATTAGATGCATGAGATGTTATATCGTACTTAGTTATCA
Source organism: Pinus taeda (assembly GCA_000404065.3). Lineage (NCBI taxonomy): Eukaryota > Viridiplantae > Streptophyta > Pinopsida > Pinales > Pinaceae > Pinus > Pinus taeda. The sequence goes on from APFE030651491.1 coordinate 209,553, forward strand.
TAGATGAAATATTTAAAGAACTTACCCATAACTGCTCCTTAATGTTTTACCGTAACTTCCAACGTGAAACTTTAACGTTGAAGCCATATGTCGCATTGCAAGTTTTGTAATGTCCTTTTTAGAATAGCTGCCACGACTCTATGATTTGTGATTAGTGATTACGTCATTTTAATATTTGCGTAATAATCACGTATCACAAATCAGGAGTTACAAGCACCATGCTTAAAAGGTTTGTTTGCATAGTTGCGATTGCGATGAGTGCTGAGCTAGAATTGGGGAATGGCGGGAACTTGTATTCGTTTAGCAAAATGGTCTCAAGAAGAGAACTTTTAGAATAAAATTTGGGATTCGTAAGAGAAGGTGAGCAAGTCCAATATGGAGGCGGTGAAGGAGCCATTTCTTGCAGATCCAAACAACCCTACAAGCATCACATGCATATACCCATCTATCATTGACAAAATGAAACAACTAGTAGTGGAAAAGATGAGTTGAATTTAAATGTTATCTAATTTATCCCAAAACTCTGATGTAGTCAATAAATCAAATCCTAATCTATAGTAAGAACATGGAAAAGATCAATCTAATTGAGCACGATTGCTGGCTAGGGTTTCTGTTGTCGGCCCTCTCTGTGTGTTCTGAGCTGTACTTGGGTTTCCCCTGCATGGCTGCCCCTGTAGTGGCCAATCTCAGGCCTGATCCTATGGAGACGTAGGGTCCTCCTAAGGATCCGCCTTCTACTCCTGCCATTGATGCTTTCAACTAGCTTCTTGTCGGTTTTCCTCAGAAGAAAATAAGCGAAGCAACAAACTTAAGAAGCTCAACAAAAATCCTGAGAGATATTTGCCTCCAAAGACACCCATTCAAGTAGATTTATCTTTGGTTGATCGTGGTCTCATTGGCCAATTCATGGGACTTTGGCCTTCTCCGAAAACTACTGAGCAATGGGTCAACACGAACTAGGCTCCTCTGATCAAGCAAAGTGTTATCTCTTACTTTCTTAGGCGAGGGTACTTCCTCTTCGAATTCTCCTCCAAAGAAGACAAAGATCTCATCTTCTATAATGGGTCGTATTTTATGGCCTCTCAGGGCCTCTATCTGAACAAATGGACTCCGGACTTTGATCCGACTATTGATGTTCCCAAGGCTGTCCTGGTGCGGGTTTGTCTTCCAAATCTTCCAATTCACTACTGGAACTCGGATTCCTTGAAACACATTAGCAACACTCTCGGGAAATTCATAGATCGGGCAAATAACAAGGATCAGTACGACTATGCTAGGATCTGCGTAGAAGTAGATCTAGAGGTGGGTCTCCCAGAGGAATTCAAAATCAAATTCGGCAACTGGTCTCATGTGCATATCTTCGATTATGAGCAACTACCATTCAAATGTAGGAAATGCCATGTCCACTGACACTTTGCTAGAAACTGCCCGTCCAACGCAGAGTCAAAGAAAGGGAATGAAGAGGGTTGGAATCAATTCAAGCGAGAAAAAATCAATCACAAAGGGAAAAAACTGGGAGGACCCTATGGAAAAGGCTCTCTTCAAGCTAATGTTCAATGCCCCCCACCCAAAAAGGCGCAAGAAAACAAATTTGATCCGCTAAGCCAGTAGACAGAAGCTACTCAGGAGCTCGAGATCCAAAAACTAGTTTCTCCAAGCAAAGGTACTCCCTCAGCCTTCTTTAAAGGAACAAGCGATGAAGATCCCAAAAGTATGACTTTAGAAGATGAGGAAGAAGAGCAGGAAACGGATGAGTCAGAGGAAGGAGAAATATGAGAGTCCCAAAGCTCGGTAAGAATATCTACAAGAGGCCGTAAAACTGACAGGGAAAAAAGAGAGCAAGAGACTTACAAAGACAAGCTACAGGGCAGCCAACCAACTCTGGAAAAACTGCTAGCCTCAAAGCCTAGGATGTTGAAAAATCAGCCCCAAGGCTCCAAGAGAGCCCACTAGAAACATAAATAATGAACGTCATCTCCTGGAATTGTAGAGGTGTGGGGAGTAAAGTTAAGGAAGAAGCCATGAGAAGCTTAATAAGAACAAAAACTCCAGACATACTTCTCGTCGAGGAGACTAAGCTAGAAGACATAGTCTTCCTGCAAGCAAGCAAGAAACTTTGGTTTAAAAGTGAAGCAAGAGCAATATCTGCGTGGGGCACCTCAGGATGGATTGGCACTCTATGGAATGCCAGCAAATTCGTAGTCACCTTTGACGCTAAATTCTCACTGGTTGCTGCTGAAAATGCAGAATCTGGATACTAAGGAAATCTTTGCCATTTCAATGTATACTCTCTAGTCAATGTCAGGGAAAAAAAGGATTGTGGGGATTCTATAAGGCACCAAGCAGACTTGATAAACCTAGAAAATATAATTATTGCTGGAGACCTCAATCTCACTCTTCACTCGTTTGAAAAAAGGGGAGGGAGCGCAGTCCGAGATCCACCAAGGGAATGGGCAGAGGATCTATGCAAGACTAGGACTTGCTAGATATTAAACCTTCTTCCGGTAAGTTCTCTTGGTCTAACAAAAGATTGGGCCCTCGTCATATTGCTGCCAGATTAGATAGATTTTTCATTTAAATCTCCTACCTGTTACTAGGCTTAGAACCCAGAATGCACATTCTTGCTGCAGCATCTCGGACCATAAGCCCATAAAGCTAGAGCTCCTAGCCCATCTTGATCTGGGTCCTATTCCCTTTAGATTTAGTCCCCTCTAAGTCAAGGAGCCATACTTCATGCAAACAGTCAAGGATTGTTGGATTCAGCCTCTCAAAGGATCTCCTTTCTTTATCTGGGAGGAAAAGCTTAGAAGGGTAAAAGGAGTTCTAAAATGATGGGTCAAAACCCTGTCCAACCCTGATATAGAAAGAAAAGTCATTAAAGCCTCTCTTGCCTCTCATCAAACTTGTATGGAGAATGCTATAGTCACAAAGGAGCTGTTAGACCAAGAGGCTCATCTGCAACAGTGCTTTCATAAAGCCTGCTTAGTTGAAGAAGAATATTGGAGATTAAAATCTCAAAACCTCTGGCTCAAAGCAGGGGACAGGAACACTACTTTTTTCCACAAACAAGCCCAGGCCAGGAAATGCTTCAACACTATTTCTGCGATTAAGGAGGATAACGACACTCACAAGGATTTTGAAGACATTAAGAAAGCAACCTTTTCTCACTTTCAAAACCTGTATAGTGAAGATAAGGATCCACACCAATACTCAAATATGTTAGACATTATTCCTTCTGCAATTTCTCCTCGTATGAACGAGATCCTTGAGGCCAAAGTCACTAAAGATGAAGTTTAAAAGGCCATTTTTGATATGGATCTAGATAAGGCCCCTGGGCCAGATGGCTTCTCTGCCAGGTTTCTCTGAGTTTGTTGGCCGATTGTTGAAAAGGATCTTCTCAAAATGGTTCAAAAGTCTCAAAATACTCAGAAAATAGGAGGCAGCACAAACTCCGCTTTCTTAGCCCTCATTCCCAAGGAAAAAGGCGCCAACAACTTCAACAGATTCCATCCGATTTCCTAATGCAATACTGGGTACAAGTTAATCACCAAAGTAATTGCAAATAGACTCAAGCTCATTCTTCCCAAAATAATTCCAGAGAATCAAGGAGGCTTCATCCAAGGAAGGCAGATCGTGGACAACTTCACCCTTGTTCAGGAGGCAATTCATTCAAGTCTTCCTCTAAAAGAACAAGGTATGGTGATTAAACTTGATTTAGAAAATGCCTTTGATCGAGTAAATCATAGCTTTCTTTTAAAAGTCATGAGCAAGATTGGTTTTGGAGCGAACTTCATTAAATGGATCTAGGCATGCATCTCGGAGCCATGGATTGCTCCTCATGTAAATGGAAGAGCCACTGATTTTTTCAAAGCTTCGAGAGGGCTTAGGCAGGGGTGTCCTCTTTCCCCTCTTCTATTTGTCATCCAAGCCTCTGTTCTCAACTTCCTGTTAGACAGAAGGATGCAAGATCAAGATATTAATGGACTGTGTATTGCAAGAGGGGTCAAAAACATAAATCACACCTTATTTGTGGATGACACTCTGCTTTTGGTTACTACCTCTCTTTCCTCTGCCTCCAAATTTAAAGCAGTTTTGGATGAATTCAGTGAGGCCTCAAGCAACGTTGTAAATAAGAACAAATGTCACATCTTTAGCTGGAACACTTTGCCCAGATTGCTCTCCGCTATTTCTAGATTTTTGGGTTTGGCAACCTCCTCTTCTTGGACCTCTTTCAAATACTTGGGCCTTCCTATTTTTCATAAGAGACCTCCAAGCAAATACTGGCTCCCTCAGCTTGAAAAATTCAAGACTAGGATTCAAGCCTAGGGTTACTCTTGGCTCAACACTGCTAGAAAATTTGTGCTCACCAGCTGTTACACAGTAATTTGTTACCGTTGGTCACCGTCCCTGTTACCCTTGTTTTCGTACATTAGAGGACACATTTATGGACCTGTGACCAGTGACATAACCTAAGAACACTTGCATTATGTTCCCCTGAGTATGTACTTCATGTTCCCTGAAGACACCTTTTGCAATTATCCCTAAAAAGTGCCCTTTTTCCATTAGCGCGGGTACACAGTGTCTTACCCACGCCAATGACTCAGTTCCTCAAAAGGGGGCGCGCCCATTGGCGCTCTGTCATAGAGAAACAACCGCGCCACCTAAATTTGGTTATGATTTTTGGCCAGCACGCACCCATATGTTTTTTCCTCCCTTGTCATGAAGTTCTATGAAGGAAAAATCCTCAAGATAGAGGTCAAAAGTCATTTTTTATCCATGACAACTATGCTGAGTGGCTTTTCAGGGATAATGCCAATCTACAATAGGTGCCCTGGTACAATGTATCTTCCTCCCTTCTCCATCTATAAATGGCCATCCTCATGCATTAAACAAGCTAGTTTTGCTAGATTCTTGGTGAGTAATGAAGTAATGCTAGAGTGATAGTGAGAATTGTGAAGCATAGGGAGGTTACGTTGCCGGAATTCTGAGAGAGAGAGGTCACTTTGCAAGGCGTATGTAGCTACTTGCCCAGTCAGAGGAGGTTCAACGTCAGAACCTTGGTTGTAATCTTTCTCTGTTTTTACTTATTAATAGACGACTATCATTATGGTTCCACTCATGTGTCTTTATAATGGTGATTGAGTTATATCTTTTCTGACTGATATATAATTGCATATATTGGATTTTATGCTTGTATTTGTATCGTTCTTTGCATGTGCAGGTGTCCGTTCACGAGGATCGTGGGGATTGTGACTAGCCGGGGCAAAGGAACGGGAGCGTCGATTCTTCTACAACTACTAGCATTGGAATCCAGGTAGGCCATCATCATCGATCTCTGATTTGCAATTAGGAACCTGCGTGTTAGCATTGTGTGATTATTGCTAGACCCGTGTTGGGCTAGTGGGATTGCCTCTGTCCGCAGAGGGGATTTACCAGTTCAACACCAGCCTCCCTCTATTTCAATTTGTTGGGCTTCTCGCTCCGACAATCATATTAAAAAAATTGGAAGAGTTCATGCGGAGGTTCTTTTGGAAGGGAGGAAAACAGAATGAAAACAAGATTCCCCTTATCAGTTGGGAAACCATCTCCAAGCCACTGTGGGAGGGTGGTTTGAATTTCAAAAACCTCTGTCAGTAGAATGTGGCTATGGCAGCTAAGATTATCTGGAGGATAATTGTGGCCAAGCCTGGCTGGGCTCAATTGGCTCTCTGGAAAAAGTATTTCAGAGGTCCTTGTTCTAGCTGTTTAGACAATGTGATTCATTTTCCTAACTCGTCTTTCCTTAAACTGTATGTTAAAGTTGCTCCTTTAATCAATGCGCACTCCTTCTTGATCCTAGGAAATGGCAAAAAGATCAAAATATGGACTGATGAAATCATGAATATGGACCTAATTGAAGACAGAGCCTCCATTAGAGCGCTGCGATGCTGGATGGATAGAGAGGGGTTGTGTTCGTTGTGGGACATTTCTCTTTGGAGCAATTCTGTTTGGGCAGGTTGGAAACGTATTGAGGTGCCGGCTCATCTGATCAACAAATGGTCCATGCTACTTGACCCCCTTCATGGATTGGCACCCACGCACATGAGGAAAAGAGATTCAAAAGGTTGGGGGTTGAATCCTAGATGCTACGCTGTCTCCATGGGATATGCCAAGCTAAATGAGAGGCCATACGTCCCCCCCTGACCCAGCACCTTGGCAGGGTGTCTCGCGTTTTCCTTCATGGCCCAAAGTCAACTTCTTTGCTTGCCTTCTTTGCCATGGAAAAATCCTAACGTATGACATATTGCAGAGGAAAGGGTTCTATGGTCCCTCCAACTACTCGCTGTGCAACGAAAATGCAGAGACAACAGTCCATTTAATCCTTGAATGCAACTTCCCTAAGCAGATTTGGTTCTCCTTTATTCACAATTTGGATCCCAACATTTTGCTTCCTTGTTCCACTGCTGATCTTTTTCCTAATTGGGCAATCAGATATCGTGGCCCACCTCCTAAAAATCAAATAATCAAAACTGCATGGGTTGTCCTTCCAAAGGTTATATGTTGGCAGATATGGCTAGAAAGAATTTTTCAGAAATACTAATCAGAATTACAAGGCCTTAGAAATCAAGATTAAATGTCATTTAAAGGAGTGCTTGACTGATATAAAAGATGATTCTAATCTGAGCCAACAGGATATTACTTGGGGATCATTCCTTGACTTGCAATTTCAATCAACAGTTAGAAATGTCCCTCCTCTTAAAGACTGGAAAATAAGGAAATGTGAAACTGACTTTCAAGACTTGCTCAAATCACACTCAAGGCACTCTCTCTTTTTTGATGGGGTAGCAAAGGGAAATCCAGGCAAAGCTGGTGTAGGAGGTGTTGTTGTAAATCCAATTCGGGAAAAAAAATAATTCCTTTGCTTGGGGGCTTGGACATTCATCTAGCATTCAAGTTGAGGCTTTGGCCCTCTTTCAAGGCCGCAAGATCCTCAAATATTTAAATATAAGTGAAGGTAATGTTATAGGTGACTCCGAGATCATTATAAACGCAATGGTTTCCAAATCCCCAGCTTTGGATCTTAAACTAGCAAGGCTGATATCCAGAATTAAGGGCTTGGAAAATGCTTTTCAAAAGTTGAATTACTACCATGTGCTCAGAACTCATAATAAAGAGGTGGACATTGAAGCCAACAAAGCTGCCCTCCTCTCTGCCTGGGTCAAGATGAAAGACGAAGAAGAATCATGGGAACCCATCCCATAAGCAGATTATTGCCATGTTTTACTGCTTTCTCTTAAATATATTTGTTTGTATCTTCAAGTGGGGAAAAAAATCTGAAATTGAATCTATATATTCCTTATCAAGGAAGAAGTCTTCAAGCTTCAGCTGCATTCTCATTCTTAGCAGTGAGATGCAATAGGATATAGACATCCTCAATGTAATCTGATTTTCGGCATTAAGGCCAAGATGAATATAAATACTCCATAATTGTTTCTGTCAAAAAAAAAAAGAACATGGAAAACAAGATGACCAACATAAATATTCTTCCGAGAAATCATAAACATAATACTTTTGTACTCTACTTGTAAATCTTTCTATTCATGCTCCTATGAGAGAGATGAGGTAGAGGTTGCAATCACGGATTTTTGATCAATTATTCTCTAGTGGAATGCAACAAACTAATAAGCACTCAGAATGAAAAAGAGATACAAATACACAACACGGACCCAATCCACTAGGGTTGGGCCCAAACCTAAGAACCTCAACCCTCTTGAACTAAATCAATGTTGAAGCAATAAGAAACTTCTCATTATCATTGAATCAATGTCTAATACATCACATAAGAGTAAAAAATAATAGTGCCAAGTACTTGAGCTCAATAGCTACCTAGATGAAAACAAAACTCCAAATCTAATGAAATCTTTTACATGCTTATTTATACAAGAGGGAAGCTACTATCACCTCCCTATAAAATTAGAATATTTGTCTCCCACAACTCAATAATGGTGGAACTTGTTCCTCATTAACTTCCCTTGCTTCGCTGCCAATGTCCTCGAGATGATGAGAGAGAGCGTTGTGTTGTTGGACTCATTAAGGGAGCTAAAGAGGTGGACAAAACCTAGAATCCCTCCCTATTGTGTACTGTGAGCCCCTTCATAGAAATCATCTAAAAAATGCTCAATTTCATGCAATTAAACCATATTATGCCGCATGATATAGAAAACATATTTTACCCTTCTCACTAAGCATAATATAAAAAAAATGTAAAAAAATGGGATAAAGAGATAGTTATAAATATTGAGGATGGCATCATGACACTTATAATGTACCTATTAATGAGCTTCATCACTAGGGTTTGTAGAGACTAGATATGAGATTAATCCCTCAAGAACCATCGAAAATTTCTTCCAATTCCCAATCAAAGTGTACTCATCTCTCAAAAAACATTGAAAATTTCCTTCAATTCCCTATCACTTTATATTGAAATGAAAGAGAGAGGTTATCAATCCTCTCTAGAAAAATAAAGGGCTACCGAAACAAAGTTATCACTACCTTGGACCAATTGGACGTGTGAAAGACATGTGAAAATCTTAGATATAGGAGGTTTAAGGAAGTGGGTTTCGAAACAAAGTTTCTTATATGAATAATGACCATTGTAAAACACCAAAAGTTCACAAATTCCCAAGAAAAATGAAATAAAATAGGAAAATAAATTTATTTATTAGGGCTCCTTAGTATAGTGGCAAATTATGTTCAAGAGAGAAATTTCAATTTTAAACTTAGCATGACGTTGTGAAGAAACAAAGCTTTTCCTAAAACATTTGTGTGTGGATGATAAGAAAAGTTAAAGAAACAATCACCAAGCATGCACAAGGATCTATCGAGAAATAGAAAAAGATTACCTCGAAAATTGTTGCAATCCCTAACTCTGTTGGTGATGTGAGCTTCACAAAGATCTCCTCCTCAAACCTTTGATCTAGATTTTCTCTAGAAATTTACACAAATTAAACAACAAAAAGACTCCTCTATCTTGGAACCACAAATATTAACACATGCAAACCAAAATATCAATTCAAATAGGTGAAACACGAATATAATGGGGGAAAATCTATTTTACTTTGCTATAATCATGTGAACACCTTCCTAACCTCAACATTCATTGATATGTGCTAGTGCTAATGTCAACTTATTGTAGAAGGATTTCGGGGGCATTGGAACATAACACATTTTCTTCTCCTTGTGATGAGCTTTGTTTATATAGATCTTAATCATCATTTGCATTCATTGCACTTGCACATTTTTTTAGAATGTTAAGGAGATCATTAAGATATACTAAATCAATCATTATTTTGATCAAGATTTCTTATCTTAGTAGAAGTTGCCATCTTCCACATAAGCTAATATTATTTGATTTCTAGCATTATTTAGGAGCTCTAGTGGAGAGAAGGTGTTTATGGGCTTCTCCTTAGGTCAAGAACACTAGCACACAGTGTTGTTAGGCCATTTGCTTTGGTTCCTATTGAACCATCAAAACACATGAAATTTGATATTTCACTAGTCACAACTTGATTTTTGGGCTTGGAAAAAGGATGTGGCTTTCTTCTAGACTCAAGGGGGTGGCTTTCTGAGTTATAGGAGATATTACATGTATTAGATTGTTTGTAAATTATTTGGAATGGAAACCTACTAAAACTTTCTTTAAGTTGGGACCTATATTTTTCTCAACTTGAGGTAAATTTTGTTATTGGTTTAAGTATACTTATGGACAACCTCAAAATCCTTTAGACTTGCTAATATATTATTATATTATGGCTCATAAGAGAGGTCAAATAAGCAAATAACTTAATTTACATTTAAAGAAATTATATAACCAAAGAGATTATTTTATTAGGCCTCCTAACCAAGAAAAGATAATTCTTTATTATAATGCATTACCTTCTTCTTATGGGCACAAATTGGAATAAAAGAATGATAATATTTTGGGATAATCTCCACACACATGTTTAAATTGTGAAGTACAAATTATGAGAACTCGTCTTCCAATTGAATATCCAAATAAGCAATTTGATATTCTAATATTTTTTGCTATTGTGTAGGATTTGAAAAATAGGATGATTTAATTCTAGAGAGATGTTTCATGGATTAAGGAAGCTCCTTGGAGATCATAACATAATTTATATGGAGTCAATCATGATGAAAATACATGTGAAGTGATAAATAATGTTTGAAGAAAGGACTTTTGGGAAGAAGTAAGGTTTTATATTTGTTAGTTGAGTTTAGTCTCTTGAAGATGAATTATATTTGTTAGTTGAGTTTAGTCTCTTGAAGATGAAACATTTTTTTTTGAAATGAGAAATAAGTATTATCAAATTAAGAGTAAGGGTCCCTCTCAAAAAAACCATTTTTACTCCAAATTCATCTTCTCTATAAGGAAAATTATGGAAATGCTTCTAATACAAGTACTTGACAACCTAAGGTAAGCCATACTCTACCTTCATGTTTATCAAAATATAATATTTTGAATGGATTGCCTAAAGTAAAGGTGGATTCTTAACTACTCATATTGTAACCTTTAATGAACAAAAAAAGCATCTTAATAGTTGTGTAGAAAGTAAGATATCTATGATTCATTTTGATGGAAGAATAAGATGAAGAGTTATTTGTAAATAAATTAGCTATATATAATCCAAGAAATGTGCTAATAAATACTCCTTTATATTTTTGAATAAACATTATGAAAAAATATATTCTCTTGCTTCTTTATTAATGATGACAAGAATTATAATGTGAGAGTACATCTTTCATGTACCTATTAGAATGTTAATAATATCTAACCATATTAGGATGTTAATAATATCTAAGCATATAACAATGAACAAGAAACTATATTTGGTGAAATTAAAGATATAACTTATGTGACCATCCTAAAATAACAATTACTCATCCAATTCCCATATTAAAACATCAATCACTGGCAAATTCACTCTTTCCCATTCAACATGCCGAAGCTTTCCATCATTTAACACCATCTCATATAATATCAATCTGCATCCACTCAGCGTCAAGCAATTTCATTACTTTTGAAAAAGAAACCATATCAATACCAACATTCGCATGGGCTTATACCCATCATCCCCTAACCTGAATTTTCATTTCATCCAACTCGTTCTGGACTGCGCCTTTAGATTCTGGGTTTCAGCAATCGAACTATTTGAATAACATCGCTCAAAGAACTTACATCAACGTCCAGAAAACCGTTCCATTTCTTCATTAACTTCTCCACTGCGCTTTTAACATGTGATCCAATTCTCACAATGCAACCAACAACGGGTGAACTGGGTATCAAATTCAGTTTAGCACGCATTGAACACAATCCTGATGTATATAACCAGGATCTTTATACAATCACCATGCTTGCAGAGCTGAGCTGAACGAATGGCACTACACGGAGTCGTTCTATCCATTTACTGCGCCATTAAAACGAGTCTGTAACGGCCCACAACACAGAACAACAGATCCGTGGAAATCTAAATCCCTGGCAGCCTATCATTAAAACCACGAATCCAGAGGCGGGGTCTCCTTCCCGTGTGTGTATAGAAATCCGATAGCAACTTGTATGAAATATATAATTCTCACGCAATAATTGTAAAGTTTGATAAGCATACAAATATTTTAATAAGCATACGCGCCATTCGCCTTATTATTATTTTATTATTATTTTAATAACCATACAAATTGCGCCGAGTCGAACTAATACGGCCGCTGTAGCCAACTGCTTTAATACACAATAATGTTGACTGTAATAAAAACGAAATTACACCGCCGGCAACATAACCATGAATAGCCCATCCGACACTTTCATTCCGAGACCGAGACTGCCGCCCATATATGGTGTGAAACCCTCAATCTTGAAAAGGCAGGGACGTTATCAATTAAATTCACACCCACCACTGATGATATAACAATGAAATCGCAGGTGCATCCAGCCTATCAATGAAAACAAAACAGTCTAACTGTTCTAACACTCACAGTAAGGTATAGAGCGAATAATTGATGCAATTCAACCTCTAAATACATAACTCAATCCATTATTGAATACATGCATTTACACTAACAGAAATTCATGGAACTCTTACAAATACCGAGAGGAATTTCCATTCATTCCCTCTCTCCTTGAGAGGTTGCTGCCAATTTATTTACATATAATAATGGATAGATCTTCTAGGTCCTTATCCTATAGAAAAGCAGGCTTTTTCTTTTAACATACGTTTTATTTTCCACAATTATCCTAATTTTAACATAGAAATTCTATCCCAGATTTTCTCCTAAACTATTTCTCCCATATCCTTCTATTTAGAAAAAGAATATTTACATAATTTTTACTTTCCTATTTTATTAAAAATCACAAAATATCACACCCCTTTTTTATTCCATATTTACAAATGAAGAGGGCCTTGACGCTCCTTCATCAGGTTTGCCAGGAAAGTTATGGAAATTCCTGTTATATTTAGAGAAAATCCCACAAGGATTTTTGTAAATCCAAGTTATAGTTGCTAAACTTCAAAATTTTAGGTGTACTAGACATTTTTAATGGTGCTTAATCCATGTCCACCATCAAAAAGATTATTCAAATAGTGGTTCTACAATATTTTTTGAATTTTTTTTTGAAATGGATTCACCACCATAAAAAATGTCTATGCATCTAAAATTTTGAAGTTTTACAACTATAAGTTGGATTTACAAAAACCTTTGCCTGCTTTTTTCTAAATATACCGAGCAATTACCATAAAGTTATGCCCAACTCCCCCCTAGTTAGAGTACCCGAATATCTTCTACACAAGTTAACAAACAACAACACCCCCTAGTTAGAGTACCCGAATATCTTCTACACAAGTTAACAAACAACAACACCCCCTAGTTAGAGTAGGCCAATATCTTCTACAACAACAACACATAATAAGACCCCAAAGTTTTGAAAGGACCAAAAGCCAAGACTAATTTCCATGCTCCAACAACCTCCACAACCCCCCACCACCACCACCCACACTATTATAGTTCAGGCCCCTCTCCTTAATGTTAAGAAGAGGGCCTCTAAGTCTAGTGGTGGTGGACCTTGTTTTGGAGGTTGTTTCTAGGCACAGAAATTAGTTTTGCCTTTGGCTCCTTTTAAACCTTTAGGGACACTCTCATATTCATTTAAAGTTGTTTCTTTATTTGTGTCCACTTGCATTTTTGGATTCCCTTATATTCATTAGGGTTAAAAAGAACATACAAGTATCAATATCATAATAGTTATTCTAATTTGAAAAAAAAGATTACATTAAATGCACATTTTTGTAGACAAGTAGTAAATTACGCTATCACAAGAGTAGTCCAAGGGAATTACCAACTCACAATTTTACTCTTAGTCCTATTACAATTGTAAACAATATTTTTGGACTAAATTAATTAAACTATTTGGCATAAGTATTTCAACTTATTGACATTTTTTACATATTTTTTTTTAAATCAATGAATATACTTTCTCTAGTAATAACGTGGAGTGTTGTAATTTCATCCTTCTTTCCCTTTAGAGTTTTACAAAAAAAATAAAAAATTAATAGCTTATTTTAAATAAATATGAATCTCTCACCCAAGTTAAGATTCACAAATTGAGAAAATTATATCCCAAAATTTGACTTATCAAGATCACAGATACAATAAAAAGGTAAAAATATATAACTATTTAGCAAAGTCATGGTTTTTACCACTAGTAGTATAGAAGTTATGCCTATAAGGGTATATCAACTAAATTAATAAATGTTGTTGTCTAGTTCATAATCTCTCACTTTTTTTGTTGTTGCATAAGCCATCAATTTACATAATAAGTATAGCCTCAATCAAACCCTATTAGAAATAGAGCACATTCCATGATTTAACCCATCAATACCCAACTTACAACTTAGTGAGTTTCCTAGGAAATAACTTGATAACTATTTACACTACCTTACAAATTAGGCTGCCCTAATAATGCACTAACATAGATACCTCCATAGTAATATGGATACTTTAGTAGAGCTTGTTGTTGGTGCTAGTTTCCATTCCACCATGTTTCAAACCTTTCCTTCTCGCCATACCTTAATCTATTGGACCTTGTTTGAAAAAAAAATTATAGGAGACATCCACTAAAGATGCGAATGGTGTTTGTCTCCTTGAAGAGCTCAACCACAAAACATAATGCCCACCGGTTTGTCCCAAATTCATCATGATGTTGGGGCTAATATGAGAGAAGTGTGATGGATGAGAAAGAAGCTCATTATTTATAGTATTCAATAACGGTTCAATACCATGGACCCATACCACACCTAAATACAATGAGTGAATACCATAGTTAAATACCATGGACCAATATCACTACAATGTTAAATACCATGGACTAATACCACTTTCTATTAGGATATTAACTACCAAAAAAACATTAATAAAGCAGTAGTGTAAACTAAAATAGTATTTTTCGTGGAATTCACTAAAATCACCCAATACTATTTCAAGACTTTTTATTATTTAAAATACATTTCTGAATGCACAAATGGACTAACCAACTTGAAAAATGCACGTCACTCTAATTATTCACATTAAACAATTTAAACTCATTTTTTTTTAAATCTATGTCAAAGTTTGATTAAAACTAACTAGAAAACACTCACTTAGACTATGTCATTAAGAAATGTTGTTAATATAAAGTTATATGGATATATTAACCACATTAATAATTAAAACTTCTATGGTAAGGATCTAATATTAATATTAATTAATATATAATAAATAGGCTTTAGTATTATTATATTATAATTATAATAATTAATATTACTATATTATAGTTAGAATACATTAATATTATAACATTAGTATTAATTAGTCTACAATTATAATATAAGTATGAGGTTTCACTAAATGGTTTTAATATAAGCAATGATTAGACTAAATAAATGGGTATATTTAAATGGACAATGAAACCACTATAATAAAAACCATATCATAAACTTAATATTAAACTCTAATGTCAAAATCAATGTTATAAACTTTAATATTAAATCCAATATTATAAACCCCAATATTGAAAAAATTGCCATATTATGTAACATTGTCAAATTGATTGTCACATTCTAGCAATGTTTGTCATAATGTGACATTCTATAGATTTATGTGCCATTTCAACATTACAATATTAAACAAAATATTATAAAACCCAGAATTAAATCCAATATTAAACCTTAATATTAAATTCAATATTATAACTTCAATATTAAAGTAAATACTATAAACTCTAATATTAAACTAAACATTATAAACCCTAATATCAAATTCAATATTAACCTTTAATATTAAACAAAATATTATAAATCATAATATTAAACCCAATATTATAAACCCTAATATAAAGAGTTCCACAACACCTTGTTATCATAGGAATTAGTCCTTACTTTAGCCGAAATTTACTCTCTAAGCCCCACAAGGATGAGGTTATCATAATTTGATCACGATTTTGGGGACTAAGATTGGGGAACCATCAATTCTAAGAGAGGAGGGGAGGCTCATTATTTATACCATTCTTCACTCCTTCAATAGCATGGTAAAATACCATTCCTAAATAGAATGTTGGATGCAGCTTTCCATTACAATCAGAAATATGGCCTCACAAGATGAACCACTACTTCATCCAATGCCCTACAATTAGTATGTAGCCCTATTTGGACAATCATGAAAATAAGTTCCATAGAGGGTGGACCTTTGTCACAATTTTCCCTCGAATGTAATGCATTGCCACAAACAATTGTTAGAAGGAAGGTCATTGTCTTAGATATCTTGGATGAATCCTTAGCAACAAAGAAGGTCATTTATATCGAGGAAAACGTCGTTCCCATAAACTACCTTGTAATGCCCCACTTAAATATTATCATGAAAATTTTGTTAATGTTTACATTATGAGAAAATATTGAGAAATATTGGTCTAATATAAAATTCATGATTTTTACTATTCAAATTCCCAACTTACCTTCTCAAATTGAATCTTAGGTGGGATATGGTCTCCTTCCATTATTTCAAATAATATATGTATTCATCTCACATTCCCCAATGTACCCTCACATTTACTAGGGAGAAGACATGGTCCTCTCCATTTAATTACATCTCAAATTTCCCAATGGACCTTCACATTTACTTGGGAGAAGACAGTCTTCTCCATTTAATTATCAATATATATATTCATCTCACATTCCCAAATGTACTTTCAGATTTACTTGGGAGATTACATGGTCCTCTCCCATTAATTTCCCAATTTTATATTCATGTCACATTTCCAAATGTACTCCGAGCTTGACTTGGGAGAAGAGAAGTCAACTGTAAGGATGGATGAGAACTTAATGACATTAATGAAAGGTGGTTGAGATGGAGAAGAGAGGGAGAGTATAAAAAGGGAAGGGGGAAGGGAGAAAAGGGGATGTTGGGTCTTGCTTATGATTGTAGGGTTGGTTGTGATTTTAGGATTTGTTGTGAATTTGGAGACCTTAGGAACCTGTGGAGGTTTCTTGGGTTGTTGAGAGGAGGGAAATATTTTTCATCTTGGTCTCGATCATTCATCTTGGACACGCACACTACACCTGGTTGGACTTGGGCTCAGAGGGCTAGGGAACCTGTGGAGGTTTCGTGGGCTAGGGATTATTTCCTAGTTGGTTGAGACGTAAATCTAGTTGGGTCCATCAAGAAGAGCGTTTAGCAAGAGCAACAAGACAAAGGCATCTCCACCAGTCACCGGTACAGGTATTACTCCATAGATTACTCATGTAAATTTTATTAGAATGATCCTATGACATTTCACCGAGGTACCGGGTCAAAGATCCTATGCGCATCTCCCAATCTTCCAATCTGTAGATATCCTGACATCGTAGCATTCCATGAAACCACATTTCATTCACACATTTTATCAAATAGTCATTAGGCATCCTAAATCCTCCCGTGTCTAGTATAACCTAAATTAACTCTATTCCAGGAAACTACATCCCGATCAGGCATTTCCTCAAACAGTTGGTAGGCATCGTCAATTTGGACATACTGAACATACCCTTCAATCATGACATTCCAGAATACCACATCCCGTTCGGACATTTGATCAAACAATTCTCGTGCATCATTGATATGTTTATTCTGTGCATATCCCGCAATGATAACATTCCAAGAAACGATACTTCATTCAGACATTTCGTCAAACACTTGGCATGCATGCTTCAGTCTCCCATTCTGAGCATAGTGTCATGCAACTGCTTTGCAACTACTTAGTAGAACCTTCTTTTACAAGATCTTTCCCACATTGTCTATTATCTAGTCTCTCAAGTCTCACACCCAATCTTCTAGGTCTAATTCGAGTCCTATTTTCAGATGGTACAACAAGGAGTGCAAATCCTTTCATAAACGCCTGCATTACACCCACTCTATTGCAAAAATCTTAGAATTGTTTCCACCATAGAAGCATCTCTCCATAGCATAAAGGAGACCTGAACTGTGTACCTCACTAAGCTGTGGTACACTCTATTATTTATTTTCAGATTTTTATGGCATGTGTCGCATTATTTATATTTCAATGACTACAGAAATGACATTTGGATCACTTATGTTAATTTTCGTGATTCCCGAATTGTTCTGTTTAGATTATTGAATTTTATTTTTATATTTAGTGTGAATGATACTACACTAAAATATATTGTTTATTTGTAGAAACAATTTCTAAAATAATAATTAATTGGTTGAACTACTCTGTTTCTCTTCAAGAATTTGAGTTTAGATTAAGAATTCGTTAGTTACTTCTTGTATAATTTGGAAGCCGAGAGGTCTTTTTAAATATATGGCATGTCTCGAGAATTTGTCCATACTCAAGATGTTAGTCAAATTCTTACATATTCTGAAGACAAGCCATCGAAGTGTCAATATTTTAGGCTTTTATGTGATATTCCACCTTCTAAGACGATGCTTGGTATTCAAAATGCATTTTCTCTTAAGATCATTAAATTTCACACAGTGAGTTGACTATGGCAATGTATATCAAAATATCAAAATATTGCTCCATCGGTAGTATCCAATTTACCGGAAGCATGCCATCAAACTTCCTCATATCGACTTTTCTTGATTTTAGGAGCTCGATCTTGAAACAACCATAACTCTGTAATATGGACTCTTCCAGTTCTGAAATTGGAACATGTAGTAGCCGTCTATGTCCTCTTTCCAATGCCACTAGTTTGATCAAAATTGGATTCTCCAAGAAATATTTATGCACAATCTCCCAAGATGGCCTGATTATATACATTTTCATAAGATTGAACCTGTATGAAGTGCCACATGTCACAGTTTTGACCTCTGGATCTAAAAAATATATACGTGAAACTATAGTCCATCCTATTTCTGTAATGTCTGACGAAATTTCAATCAGATGCACAGAGAGATAGTTACGATGATTTTCCCAAGGTGACCTGTTTGGAATGCAATTGAGGGGTCTGCAAAAAACCTAAATGCCTCAAACTATATCTCCTAAACTATAGCGATCCAGGATCTAAAGTTTGGGGCCAAGGTGCAGACCAATTTCTTCTCAAATGGGTTTTTGTTTTGGTGTCTGAAACTTTATAGAAAAAGAGTTATAGTGAAAAACCCACAATGACCTATTTTAGTTGAAATTCTTGAACTAGAAAAAACCCTAACTTTCTCTGATCATATCTCTGAAAATATAGAGAGACAAGCTTTGAAATTTGGACACTAGGTTTAGTGTGATTTCGTCTAAAATGGGTTTATTTTTCTTCTGATACATTGCAGAAAAAAAGTTATAACAAAAATTCAACGATGACCTGTTTGGAGCAGTGAAACCCTAGAATCCAAAGCTCTGATTCCAAATTTTATGAAACAAGCTAACAAAAAGATAGAAAAGATAGATGAACACCTTAGAAATAAGCCTATTTGAGGGGGAAATGTCATTTACACTATACAAATGAACATTTATTAGCTGATACAAATGAACATACCTCCTTTCAATATATAGGAGTCTAAGAGGTCATAATATAATCAGAGCCAACATAACAATAATAATGTAAGGGCACAACAATAACAATAGTGGGTTTGTATGGGGCGCAATAATAACAATATGATGACTACATGGGCACAACAATATAATAATGGGGTTGTACCAATAACAATAAGGGGTTACACTAGTAGTATACGGGCCTAACAAGGAGTGATTTGAGGTTGATCTAAGGTTGAGGTAGTAAAGGAGGAGGTTTGTTGATTTGAGGCCTCCAACCTTGTGATGGGTTGTTCAATTAAGGAGGTTGGGGAGTATATGGCCCAAATGGTTGATTGATAGGTTGAGGAGGATATTAAGGAGAATAAGGCCAAGAAGGAGGTATGGACCATGATGGATGAGCAGAAGAGTATGAGGGTGACAAGTGTACATTATGGTTGGGAAGGTAATAAGAGTAAGATACACCTTACATGTTGTGTTGGTATGGTCGTGGTCCTTGAGGGCTCCTTTTATTTCTAAAGTAGAGTTTCTTAGCCCCACCTTCTTCCCTTGGGTATACATATTTTATATTAGGTAAAGAAAGCCATTTTTTTGTGGCATGGTTATCCTCACACACTCACCATACCTCTATGACATTTAATGGGCATTCATTTCTTGGGTGCCTTCTAGTGCATTTAGGGTAGAAAGTACCTAGGGCTTTCTTTGCTTCTTCTTGTTTCATCTTGATGTTCATGGCATCCATTTACAAAGAAAAGGCATGCAAATTTTCATTTCTAAAGTCCTCAAACATGTTCCCAATCTCATTCTTGATGGATGTTGTAGAAGGAGAGGAATTGGCCAAGCCTTAACTAGCCCTACCATTCTATCTAGCAGCCCAAAAGTGATTCTTGAACACAGTTTTAATGTCATCATCGGATAAGTGATAGATATCTCCATGAGGCGACATGTTGAGGGTCTCCAAATGTCTTCCCTAATCCCTCGAAGAAGAACTAGTTTGAGTGATTTAGGATCAAGGGTGCATCTAGCCCTCCTATAACTGAGTTGAAATCCCTCCTCATAGTATTGTAGGGATTCATCAAGTCCAAGATTCATTCTAAATATTTATTCCTTGGTTTATTTGGATCTACATTAGTACCTTCACTTGCCATTAAATGCTTGTTGGATTTTAGGGAAATTAGTGATGCTACCCTAAGGCAAACCCATATACCATTGTAAGGATGCATCCTTAAGGGTAGGGGGAATAACTTCAACTTCTCGTTATGAGAGGCATAGTCATAGGTGCTGCACACAAAAAACAATTCAAGCATGAAGCTATTATGATCCTCACAAGCTAAGCCATGGAATTATGGAAGGGCAAGAGGGCATATATTCTTCATTCTAGACTCTCCATTAGTGTCTCTATTCCATTCATAGGTTGGGTAGGCGAAGTCGGCTCTTCTTCTTCTGCAATAGTTTCTTCGAAGATTTTGAGGTTTCTAACCTAGAGGATCTTATATCTCCCCTATAGTGAGAGAGGGAAGCTCACAACCACTAAAGGAGAGCGAAGGCTAATTCCTTGACGGTGTCAGGGTGTTTGGTAAGAAGTTTCCTCGAGTGTCTCTACTCCTACAATGTGTGAAAGAAATTGTTTCTCTTTTTCTTTTATGTTACTTCTTCAAAACCATACGCAAAACACAAAATAATTTCCATAGAAGAAATAACATCTACCTAGATACCTCCGCGACAATGGCACCAAAAAAGTGGTGAGCCCCCGTATTGCACCAACAATGTTACAACACCCAATGACTCCTGAATTCTATTTATCTACCTAGGGTTTGTAAAAAAATTGAGGTGATATTTCTATATGCAAAGTAGATGGGATTCTACTCATGACACCCTAGGTTAGGACATTTGATCAATAGTGCTCCAAGAAAATTCCTCCTACGGAATTATAATTAAGACTAGCTAATGAAGGTGCAATTTAGGAGCTACCTCTAACTAAGAAGAGGGAAATGTTATTAGCTTCAACTTGCAAATGATATTGAATCAATTCATGAAAAGACAAGAGATACACTACTTGTAGAAAGGAAACTACATTTTCTTACAATAAACCATCTACTTATCATATCTACTTGCAGATAAGAAGCTAACCTACCAAACCATAACTCAATATTCCATGTATCATCAAACTATCTCACACTTGCATATAAATCAATTTTCCATTTGTGTCAAACTTGTCATAAGGAAACTAACGTTATTTTTCTTTACACTGAATGAAACATACAATTTGGAGTGGCCTAGGAGTTTCCCTTCATCATCGAATTATAGTTGGTGGTCAACATTCTTCTAAACTAATTCCAAATTGCAGCAAAGGTCAAAACTGGTGAAGAAACAAACTACTATAAGTCTGCTAGGGAAGGCTGCTACTTGTGCCTTGGATTGCTACATGAAGCCCTATAGTGCTACCAGAAGGTTGTGGATAAGATTT
>APFE030651505.1:714-39237 GCA_000404065.3 Pinus taeda
TATCACAACTGTAACAAAGCCCTTTTGCTCTTTTTTCTTGCAATTGTTGTGGTGTCAACCTTATAGGTTGTGGAAGACTAGCGGCAACAACACTTCCGTCTTTATAGATGTGAGCGGTATGCTTCTTGGTTGCCATAATTTTGCTTTCCATTTTTCTTGCTAACCTAAATGCCTTCTTTAATGAATCAGGTTCCCAAAGGTAAACATCATGTTGGATATTATCCTTTAAAGACCCTATGAACACATCAATCCTATGCTCCTCTGGAATATCTTTTATCCTTATGTTCAATTTTTGGAACTCCTGAATGTGCTCCATTATTGTACCCTTTTGTTTGAGACTTATCAATTGGCTAAAAAAAGTGTTGCTTTTTGTATCCTCATAATGTGCTATCAATGTTTCCATAAAAATTGCCCAAGTGATAAATTGTTTATCAGAGCAAAGCCATTGATACCATACAATTGATTTGGTTCCAAATATAAAGTTGCCATACGTACCTTTTGTGTGTTTTGCACATTATTGAGATCGAAAAATTGCTCCATCTGTAATATCCATGTTGCGGGATCCTTGCCATCAAACTTCCTCATATCGATTTTTGGAATATGGTGGGTCTTCGATCCAACATTAGAGTCTATGGAATCATGATTAACATTTCTTTTGTTCTCATCATGAGTTTCCTTTAGTACCCTTTCACCATTAGTGACCATTTCTTGTAGCAACTTATTCATATTTATCTTCAATTCTTCCATGTCTGTCTTCAAATCTATCTTCAAATCATCCATCTTAGCTTCCACGTCATTCATCTTAGCTTCTACACCTTTTTGTGCAAGTGACACTTGTTGCACTTGGTCTCGTAATTTTGATATATCATGTTGCATTTCTTCCTCTTCTTCATGAGTCATGCTAGAGCTTTCAGGTCGCCTACTAGATGTTTCCATTTTCTTTCTTCAGGGCAT
The DNA here is from genome assembly GCA_000404065.3 of Pinus taeda. Taxonomy (NCBI): domain Eukaryota; kingdom Viridiplantae; phylum Streptophyta; class Pinopsida; order Pinales; family Pinaceae; genus Pinus; species Pinus taeda. The sequence continues at coordinate 1,669 of APFE030651505.1, forward strand.
CAATTACTGATAATAATGCTTCACTATGCCCTTTGAATTCCTTCAAAATAATTTTTCAAACCAAGCTTAAGCAAACATTCAAAAAAATATACACACCTTTTTTCACTTTGTAGGAGATTGATATTGCCTTTGACGTATCTCTATAATTTCGGATCATCCAATTCTGAAATTGCGACCTACGGTAGCCCTCTATGTCCTCTTTCCAATGCCACCAGTCAGACCCCAATTGGATTCTCCAATGAAGAGTTATGCGAAATCTCCCACAGTGACTTGATTATAGACTAATTCAGTAGAGCGAACTTGTACGATGTGCCTCGTGTCCCTGTTTTGACTTTTGGCTTTGAAAAATATATACAAGAAACTACAGTCTGTCCTCTTTCTATACCATCAAATGAAATTTCAATTTGATGCTCGAAGAGAAAGTTATGATGATTTCCCCAGGTCACCTGTTTTGAATGTAATTCAGGATTTTGCAAAAGGACCAACTTCCTCAGTTCATATCTCCAAATATGTAGCACAAAAAGTTATGAAATTCGTACCTGAGATTCAATACGATGTCTTCTCAAATGGGTGTTTTTCTTAGCTTCTGAAACGTCGTATAAAAAACGTTATAGCGAAAATTCCACGATGACCTGTTTGGAGCAGCAAAACCGTAGAATCCAAAGCTTTGATACCAAATGCTATGAAACCAGCTTAAGAAAAGATAGAAAAGATAGATCAACGCCTTAGAATTCAGCCTCTTCGAGGGGGCAACCTCCTTTACATTACATAAATGAACAATTCTTGGATGAAACAAATGACAAAACCTCCTTTCTATATATAGGAAGCTAAGGAGTCACAATATAACCCAGCCGACGTAACAATAATAATATAAAGCCACAAAAATAATAATAGAGGGATTTTGGTTTGTAAATTACTGTGGTGTGTTTTCTGAGAGAATGAATTCAGATTTTCCACAGTGTTCATCTTTTCATTCGTCGACGTTTCGAGTCTAGACCAAGACTCATCATCAGGACTGATTTACAGAGAAAAGAGAAGAAAAGCGAGTGATAAATATGGACCTGACATTGCTTGAGAAAGTATAGATCTGCTTCTTTTCTCTATATTTTAACCCTTGTTTTCTCGAGATTATGAATCTCTTTCCATGTATCCCCTCCGTATAGGGTAACGATCTTGGTTTGTAGATTACTATGGTGTGTTTTCTGAGAGACTGAATTCGTATTTTCCACAGTGTTCATCTTTTCATTCGTCGACGTTTCGAGTCTAGACCAAGACTCATCATCAGGACTGATTTACAGAGAAAAGAGAAGAAAAGTGAGTGATAAATAAGGACCTGACATTGCTTGAGAAAGTATAGATCTGCTTCTTTTCTCTGTATTTTAACCCTTGTTTTCTCGAGATTACGAATCTCTTTCCATGTATCCCCTCCATATAGGGTAACGATCTTGGTTTGTAGATTACTGTGGTGTGTTTTCTGAGAGACTGAATTTGGATTTTCCACAGTGTTCATCTTTTCATTCATCGACGTTTCGAGTCTAGACCAAGACTCATCATCAGGACTGATTTACAGAGAAAAGAGAAGAAAAGTGAGTGATAAATATGGACTCGACATTGCTTGAGAAAGTATAGATCTGCTTCTTTTCTGTGTATTTTAACCCTTGTTTTCTCGAGATTACGAATCTCCTTCCATGTATCCCCTTCATCTAGGGTAACGATCTTGGCTTGTAGATTACTGTGGTGTGTTTTCTGAGAGACTGAATTCGGATTTTCCACAGTGTTCATCTTTTCATTCGTCGACGTTTTGAGTCTAGACCAAGACTTATCATCAGGATTGATTTACAGAGAAAAGAGAAGAAGAGCGAGTGATAAATATGGACCCGACATTGCTTGAGAAAGTATAGATCTGCTTCTTTTCTCTGTATTTTAACCCTTGTTTTCTCGAGATTACGAATCTCTTTCCATGTATCCCCTCCGTAAAGGGTAACGATCTTGGTTTGTAGATTACTGTGGTGTGTTTTTTGAGAGATTGAATTCGAATTTTCCACAATGTTCATCTTTTCATTCGTTGACGTTTCAAGTCTAGACCAAGAATCATCATCAGGACTGATTTACAGAGAAAAGAGAAGAAAAGTGAGTGATAAATATGGACCCGACATTGCTTGAGAAAGTATAGATCTTCTTCTTTTCTCTGTATTTTAACCCTTGTTTTCTCGAGATTACGAATCTCTTTCCATGTATCCCCTCCGTATAGGGTAACGATCTTGGTTTGTAGATTACTGTGGTGTATTTTATGAGAGAATGAATTTGGATTTTCCACAGTGTTCATCTTTTCATTCGTCGACGTTTCGAGTCTAGACCAAGACTCATCTTCAGGACTGATTTACAAAGAAAACAGAAGAAAATCGAGTGATAAATATGGACTCGACATTGCTTGAGAAAGTATAGATCTGCTTCTTTTCTCTTATTTTAACCCTTGTTTTCTCAAGATTACGAATATCTTTCCATGTATGCCCTTCGTATAGGGTAACGATCTTGGTTTGTAGATTACTGTGGTGTGTTTTCTGAGAGACTGAATTCGGATTTTCCACAGTGTTCATCTTTTCATTCGTCGACGTTTCGAGTCTAGACCAAGACTCATCATCAGGACTGATTTATAGAGAAAAGAGAAGAAAAGCGAGTGATAAATATGGACCCAACATTGCTTGAGAAAGTATAGATCTGCTTCTTTTCTCTGTATTTTAACCCTTGTAATCTCGAGAAAACAAGGGTTAAAATACAGAGAAAAGAAGAAGATCTATACTTTCTCAAGCAATGTCGGGTCCATATTTATCACTCGCTTTTCTTCTCTTTTCTCTATAAATCGGTCTTGATGATGAGTCTTGGTTTAGACTCGAAACGTCGACGAATGAAAAGATGAACACTATGGAAAATCTGAATTCAGTCTCTCAGAAAACACACCACAGTAATCTACAAACCAAGATCGTTACCCTATACAGATGGGATACATGGAAATAGATTCGTAATCTCGAGAAAACAAGGGTTAAAATACAAAGAAAAGAAGAAGATCTATACTTTCTCAAGCAATGTCGGGTCCATATTTATCACTTGCTTTTCTTCTCTTTTCTTTGTAAATCAGTCCTGATGATGAGTCTTGGTCTAGACTCGAAATGTCGACGACTGAAAAGATGAACACTGTGGAAAATCCGAATTCAGTCTCTTAGAAAACACACCACAGTAATCTACAAACCAAGATCGTTACCCTATACGGAGGGGATACATGGAAAGAGATTCGTAATCTCGAGAAAACAAGGGTTAAAATACAGAGAAAAGAAGCAGATCTATACTTTCTCAAGCAATGTTGGGTCCATATTTATCACTCGCTTTTCTTCTCTTTTCTCTGTAAATCAATCCTAATGATGAGTCTTGGTCTAGACTCGAAACGTCGACGAATGAAAAGATGAACACTGTGGAAAATCCGAATTCAGTCTCTCAGAAAACACACCACAGTAATCTACAAACCAAGATCGTTACCCTATACGGAGGGGATACATGGAAAGAGATTCGTAATCTCGAGAAAACAAGGGTTAAAATACAGAGAAAAGAAGCAGATCTATACTTTCTCAAGCAATGTCGGGTCCAAGTTATCACTTGCTTTTCTTCTCTTTTCTTTGTAAATCAGTCCTAATGATGAGTCTTGGTCTAGACTCAAAATGTCGGCGAATGAAAAGATGAACACTGTGGAAAATCCAAATTCAGTCTCTCAAAAAACACACCACAGTAATCTACAAACCAAGATCATTACCCTATACAGAGGGGATACATGGAAAGAGATTCGTAATCTCGAGAAAACAAGGGTTAAAATACAGAGAAAAGAAGCAGATCTATACTTTCTCAAGCAATGTCGGGTCCATATTTATCACTCGCTTTTCTTCTCTTTTCTTTGTAAATCAGTCCTAATGATGAGTCTTGGTCTAAACTTGAAACATCGACGAATGAAAAGATGAACACTGTGGAAAATCCGAATTCAGTCTCTCAGAAAACACACCACAGTAATCTACAAACCAAGTTCATTACCCTATACGTAGGGGATACATGGAAAGAGATTTGTAATATCGAGAAAACAAGGGTTAAAATACAGAGAAAAGACGCAGATCTATACTTTCTCAAGCAATGTCAGGTCCATATTTATCACTCGCTTTTCTTCTCTTTTCTCTGTAAATCAGTCCTGATGATGAGTCTTGGTCTAGACTCGAAACGTCGACGAATGAAAAGATGAACACTGTGGAAAATCTGAATTCAGTCTCTCAAAAAACACATCACAGTAATCTACAAACCAAGATCATTACCCTATACGGAGGGGATACATGGAAAGAGATTCGTAATCTCAAGAAAACAAGGGTTAAAATACAGAGAAAAGAAGCAGATCTATATCTTCTCAAGCAATGTCGGGTCCATATTTATCACTCGATTTTCTTCTCTTTTCTCTATAAATCAGTCCTGATGATGAGTCTTGGTCTAGACTCGAAACGTCGACGAATGAAAAGATGAACACTGTGGAAAATCCGAATTCAGTCTCTCATAAAACACACCACAGTAATCTACAAACCAGGATCGTTACCCTATACGGAGGGGATACATGGAAAGAGATTCGTAATCTCGAGAAAACAAGGGTTAAAATACAGAGAAAAGAAGCAGATCTATACTTTCTCAAGAAATTTTGGGTCCATATTTATCACTTTCTTTTCTTCTCTTTTCTTTGTAATCAGTCCTGACGATGAGTCTTGGTCTAGACTTGAAATGTCGATGAATGAAAAGATGAACACTTTGGAAAATCCGAATTCAGTCTCTCAGAAAACACACCACAATAATCTACAAACCAAGATCGTTACCCTATACGGAGGGGATACATGGAAAGAGATTTGTAATCTCGAGAAAACAAGGGTTAAAATACAGAGAAAAGAAGCAGATCTATACTTTCTCAAGCAATGTCAGGTCCATATTTATCACTCGTTTTTCTCTGTAAATTAGTCCTGATGATGAGTCTTGGTCTAGACTCGAAACGTTGACGAATGAAAAGATGAACACTGTGGAAAATCCGAATTCAATCTCTCAGAATAGAGGAATTCTATGGGGCCCAGTAATAACAATATGGGGACAATAGGGGCACAACAATATTAATAAGTGGTACAACTACAATATTGTAGGGTCATTTAAGGGTTATTCATGCTCAAAACAATAGTAAATGTGTAAGAGACCTCTCTAAGGGTGAGCTACAGATTTAAGGAGAAATTCTAGGTTGAGATTTAAGGTTGTTAGGGACTTTGGTTCGTGCCCTAACCAGTCTAAAATTGAAGCATTGGAGCAGAATATAAAAGAGTGAGTTGGAGTATGCTTTTTGGGTGCATATTGTGTGTGTTGGGTCATAGTTTGTGATCAGTATTGGATCAATTTATCTTGCAACTTGTAGGTTCCATTTGGAGGACTTTTTGTGGAGGTGAAAAGTTCATCCTAGGAGAAGAATCTACAGTGAAGTATTAGGCATCATTGGTCTAGTGGAGGGCAACATGTTGATAGCCCAAAGTAGCCCTAGAGGAGCTATCTTGAAGTGACGAAGAGGAGCTGAAGATTGGGTGAAGTTTGGTGCTGAAGTGTAGCACCTTGATGGACAAAGGTGACTTCTAGCCTGGAAATTTGGAGCTCAGGAATTGGCCAACCCAGAGAGTAGATTGGATCAACCTATGTACATGCTACAGAAGTGACTTGCAACAGTGTTAGGTGGCAACCCCCTTGAAGTCTCTATGTGTTGTCCTTTGAAGGACTAAGGGGAAACTAGTGAGCAATACGAGAGCGAAGGACCGATAAGACAAGATACGACATAGAAGCTGCAACGAAGTTTGTCATTGTGTCTTGTATACCATAGATTGTTGTAATATAAAGAATATTGGGGTTGTACATTATTGTAAAATGTTGTTAGAAATTGTGTATACTTGTGCATATGTGATTTACTGTTTTATATTTTATGTTGTGTAAAGTAGTTCTAGTTGATATTATTTGTTTGGTAGCATCAAAGGTTTTAAGATTCTAACCTAGACCCAAGATCATGGAAATTAAACAAAGGAGACATATGGCCTCATTAGATAATTTTTGAGTCTAAAATAGCCCTTCTAAGAAAAATGTACAACCATGGGGGATGATTCACCATTTTTGGGGTAAAAAAGTAAAAATATTAAAAAATAATAAAATAATAAAACTACTTTTTCAACTTGTATTTTCAACTTATCCCCCTAAGGTTTTACTCAAATTTTGAGTGGGAGTACTCTTTGGACAAAAAATTGAATTCCTCATCCAAGGAGTTCCCATGCTCCATACTTTCGATAGACCTTGCTACACGAAAAATGAGAAATACATGAAAAAATGTGATTGCAATCATGTGTTTCATGTATTTCTCATTTTTTGTTTAGCAGGGTCTATCAAAAGTAAGAAACATGAGTATTATTTGCATGAGGAATCAAATTATGCATCGAACAAGTGTTTCCGCTCAAAATGTTAGTAAACCCTTAGGGAGATAAGTTGAAAATACGAGTTGAAAAGTAGTTTTTTCTTTTTTTCCCTCTAAAATTTGATGATGTAATCTAATCTTATTTTATTATTTCCACTATTATTTTATAATTTCCTTAGGAGGCCCATTTTAGACTTCGAAATTCCCCTAATGATGGCTCATGCCCATGGGGCATATGTGGTGCCACATGACCACCAGTGTGAGAGGCAAAAGGAGCTTCGACCTTTAAAATATTTTGTTTAATATTTATTATGAAATGCTAAGCCTGCTGAGGATCGTGGATCAAACTCAAGACCTTTACGCTACTAACGAAGCACCATACCAATATGCCATGGTCCATTTTGTTGCCATTTTTTGCAGAGGACAAGTTTTGTGGAGCAGTTAACATGTAGCTTTGGAAAAAGAAGCCTAACTTGGTCATTTTTGAACCTTTTTGAGCCCAAGAAGAGTCTACATAGGGGGTTTTGGGAATTCTAGATGCAATGGTAGTGTTAATTTTTCAAATTAATACTTGTATGTTGATGTAGATAATTATTTGATCATATAATAAAAAAGGCCAACATTGGAAGATAGACCCAGAGACGTAGCTCAAGAGGGGTGAACTCCATCATCAATTTATTGTGTTTTGATGCTGCTTATTGTCTATTTTAACTATTAAAATTTTTCAAAATTTACTTATTTTGTGTGCTTTTGCAATCATGATCCATTGCCTAAAAGACATAAACTAGCTTGAAAATCATTTCATGAAACCTTCATTTTCAATTTGGATCAACTTCTCATCTAAAAGTTCAATTAATAAGTTTAAAGAAAATAGGTTTAAATTCCATGAATGTACTAAACTGATTCACCCCCACACCCGCCTCCCCCCCACCCGCCCCCACCTCACCACCCACCAGTTTAGTAAAGTTTTCAACACAATCAATCATCTATTTATTTAATCTCATGATTTTAATACTATATGATATTTTAATTTTTTAAAAAGTCATTCATGGGATTTTCAGCTATCGTTTTTTTCTTTATATTGATACCTAATGAATTTTGGAATGTATTTTTGTCCTTTATTTTGAAATGATAAAGTATACAAAATGATGACACAATGTTGATTTATTTTATCAACACATATTTATTATTTATTTAATCTAAGTAAATCGACATTCATTTATGATATTCAAAAATATAGTTTACCAATCTCGCTTTCATTATCGAGATAGATTTATTTTATATCATTAGATCAGTTTCATTATATGCAAATAAACATAAAACGCATTAAAAAATATAATCATTTTTTCATAAGCTCTTTAAAGAAAATATTCTTAAAGTCCATGAATGTACTATACTGATCATTCGCCAACCTGCCCCCCCCCCCCCCCCCCATCCTCTCAATTTAGTCAAGTTTTCATCACAATTAGACATTGATATTTATTGAATCTAATGATTTGAATACTGTATGATCTTTTAATTTTTTTTAAAGTCATTCATGGTATTTTCATCTATCAAATTTTTTTTTTTAGATTGATACATGTTGAATTTTGGAATGTAATTTTGTCCTTTCTTTTAAATTGATAAAGTATACACAATGTTGATTTATTTGATTAACATAAATTTATTATTTGTTTAATCTAAGTAAATTAACATTTATTCCTGATATGTAAATATATAGTTTACCAATCTTTCTCTTGTTATCGAGATAGATTTATTTTCTATCATTAGATCAGTTTTATTATATGCAAATAAACATAAAAAATCATAAAAAAATATAATCAAATTTTCATAAGCTCTTTAAAACAGAGCTTAAAAATCAATTTAAGTGGTTAATTGGATCCACATTCCAGTTCGATTTATCACAAATTTAAACATCCATAGTGTTGTCTCAAAGTATTGTGTTTGGGTGATCCCCCCATCCTTTGCTATTCAAATTGTTCAAGCCAGAGCTACCTATGCACAACAAATTTGTTATAATATTGTTTATATTATTACCTATAATATATATATATTAGATAGAATAGATTAATTATGTTATATATATATAGTATATATATATATATATATATATATATATATATATATATATATTATATATATATAGATATATATATTAGTTTTTATGTATATATTTTTAGGTTAGATTAGTATAGGCAATCGTGCCTTTGTTCTAGAGAGTATATATCCACAACAAATAGATAAGGGTCTAGTTGGGACCCTAATCAGGCCAATACTCACTCGTTGTAGAAAGAATTCTTTCATCTGTCAACAATTTGGCACTAGAAGGAGGGAAGAATGACATGCTTACCTGTGGATATTTTCACATTAAGTTATTTATTTTAAATGGGTCTTTCCCAAATGCCTATTTGGAGTTGAATCTCTAGACGAGTATCTTGCAACACTCCGTTAAAGATAGTAAATATTTTGTCAAAAAAAAAATTTGACAATGAGGGTAAAATTACTGCATATGAACATATTAATCAGTTTATTAAAAATTGTGTTTCTCATAAAATGAAACATGAAGGTCTCATGTGCAGAATTTTCACCCTTACTTTCCAAAGCCGTGCGAAGATTTGGTGTGAAGTGTTGCCAACTATGTCGATTTATTCTTTGGACTAGTTTATAAATGATTTTTTGTTTGTTTTCATTATTATGATTATGATAAATTATGTGAAGAAATTAGTAATATTAGGATAAAACCTGATGAACCCTTAGAAGTTTTTTCCACAAGATTAATTCATATTTGTTTTAAATTTCCTTTCGACGGTATGCCTTTATTAATGAATGTTTTGAACATCTTATTTCTCTCCCTGATAATCATAAGCAAATAATTTATATAAATTTAAATCATATATTGATTCTCATCTATGTAATGGTTTAGACTATACAAATTAGATATTATAAATGAGCAACTTTGTATAGACAACGAGGTTTCAAGTAATAAAAAGTTTTGAATGGTAATGAAGAAAGTTTCCTAATTACAAAAAATTTAACATTTTTCTTAGTCATGGAAGAATTTGATTAGGAAATTCATGTTCATAACATAAAACAACCCTCTTATAGTTCAACAAATCAGATTCAAGATCATTTTCCACAAATTTCTATCATTAATTATATGCCATTTTAGAAATTAATTAACAGAGCAATGAAACACATAAAATATTGAAGAAACGAAAATGCAAAAACACATAAAACAAGAGAGACACATATATACGCGGTTCACCCAATTTGGATTACGTCCACAGAGAAACAACTAGTATTTCCTTTTATATTATCCAACAAAATGAAGAGATATAACCTAGAATAGATCCATTGTAATTTCCTCTTCACTCTCACACAATATCCTCTCTCTTTCTTGCTTATAACAATAATATGTAGTTGTAATACAATTCCATCATATAAACTGAGGGTTGCCTTCTAGGGAAAAAACCCTAAATTAACATAACTTTTACTGTTAGATCATCTTCCTAATGAATGGCCCATATTGACTACGATATTACAAAATTTTATAAGACATTTTTCATCTATTTTTAGCTTCAAGGGTGCTGCCTCCGAACCCTTATTTTGGGCAAGGGGAGGGTGTTAACACTGGAAAATCATGCACCTACTAGTACAATCCAGAAGCAATTAAAAATGTCCGACAGAATGCACAGGTGGACATTTTTCCAGCCAAATACATTATAAAGATTCAAAAATCGAAGGTTCTCTTAAGATCCAAACTTTATAAAGGAAATCAATTAAGGCTGTGCGTAAATTTCTTCGATAAATGCATGCACGGGGCATATCTTCCAAAAGGCACACGATTGCAGAAAAGGTGACTCAATAGTTTGGGACCACTCTACACACTTGGAGATGATTTCTTGATACGATATCAGCCTAGTACAACCGAATTTGAGTCACCTTGGAGAAGTGCAACCCTCAATGGAATCCTCTTGTCCTATCATGTGTTTTTATCATACATGTACCAAGAGAGGGAAGATGGATTCAAGAAAATCTATATAAATAGGCCATGGGAGAGCCAAAAGAAGAGACATTGTTATGTTGGTCAAATTTCTTGTAAGTAAACCACAATTTCATTGTTGAAACCAAGGAAGTGAAGAGCACTAACATGTTGGCTAAATTGCTTCTAAGCAACCCAACATCTTAGTGAGTGCCGAGTAATACCCTTTGGAGAGTCTTCACACTTCTTTGAGAGAGAGGAGAAAATTGCAAAGATATTGGGAAAAATAAACATCCTTGTTGAGTATTTTTGAGCTCCCTAGCTCAAGGAATTATTTTAAAGTGTTTTAATATTCTGATTGTATTCAACCTCTACCATTAGCAATCAATAAAGGGAGATTTTTCCATATATTATTGAGGTGTTTGCTCCATTTTAGAATTTTTATGTTCATGCACCTCTTTGTTTAAGCTTATGTTTATGTATGCATTGTATCCATTATTTATAATGTTGTGTTTATTTAAGTCTATCCACTAACATCACCAATTTTGGCTGTGATCCTTTGTAGGTAAGAATCCACTTCTAAGGGGGTGTTTTTTGGTACATTTGTGCTCCAAAAGCACTATAAGATGAATGAAGATCATACTGGTCTCTTTTCATTAATATAGATATTGTTTGCACGACCTCCTCTTTACACAAACATCCTTCAAGGCGCTCCTCACCTCCCTATATTTTTTACAGTCCCCCTAGATCTATTAGGAGCTTGTGGAAGTGAAGAAATTTTAGAATTTTCTCACCCGCGTGCTTTGTTCTCTGGTACACGTGAAGCACGCATATGTTTCTACAAAACGCACATGAAAAATAGAAAAACAACAAAATCCTTGTATTTTTTAGTTTCTAAGGTGATTGACAACCTCTAGTGAATTGCCTTCACCTTTGCATTTTGTGTTTTTTGTTCAGTACCCCTAATTTCTTGAATGAACCCTAATTTATCAAGACATTATATTTTTTTTTATTTATATATTTATTTTCAACAAATACCCACATAGCTTAATTGGGGAGGAAACTAAGTGGCCATAATACACATATGTTTTCAAACTATTTCGCTTAATTTTTTGCAAATCATATTAGCTTAATTAGTAAAGCAATTAAGTGACCCATTATGCATGAATCTTACTACTAACAAAATAAATGTTTTTGGGACAAGGAGAAAATGTTAGTAGAGAAAGTGAGTAATACCTGCTTCCTTTGCACCTCCTAGATGGACATGGGATTGCATATGAAAATCTTCTTGAAAATATTCAAATCTCCATCTCTCTTATTAAACTCCACATAGTTTAATAGGAAAAAGTAAGTGGCCCATAATACACAAACACATTTCTTTTTCCATGCAAGGAACAACCAACACCTAGTGTAATTAAAAGGATATTGAAAAGGATCATGGCATATCCAAATCTTATTACACTTGTACGTTCACTTGCATCACATAATAAGCCTCCATACACTTTTACTCAAAGACCATCCATATTTTTGATATTTTGTTACTTAGTCTATTTATGATTACCAGGTCACCCCATGAGTGAAATAGGATTCTTTAAAAACAACCATAACTTGAACAAATTAAGTTTACTAACAGAGGCCACCAAAAAATTTATAGTTCATGTTAGGACCATTGGGGGTAGACATCCCATAATACACCATGGTCATGCTTCACCATTGAAACATAGTTGTTTAGTTTCTATGGAGCTTAAAAATCCTTCAACAATCCCACAGAAAAGAAAACCCGAGCATGGTAGAGACCTGATTCAGAGGAGGTTTGGCTTAGGCCCAGTCCGTGCAGTACTCTTTGGGGCTACCTGACCCATCTAATGCTCAGTACTGGTAACCGATTACCAAGAAGCTAAATACTAGAATGCTCACGTGGGATGAAGGTACTTAGTGACCAAATCCAGGGCATCCTTCCCTATAGGTGATAGTGCAGGCAACACTTGACCCTCATTACCATTACCTTAGTTGATTCCTCGGTTGCTAGAAGGCATCGCTAGTTCTTTTAGGATGTTTCCCCATGACCCATCAGAGGTTATCTCTACAAGGCTTAGTTACATTGAGAGTTGACATGGAGATTAGGTCTTCATAGGACTATTTATCATACGCAACAAAAAAAACCCTTTTTTTGTTTTCTTGGTCACATAGTTTAAATAAAGGAAAATAAACCATTGATATTTTTTCTTTGCTTTTTGATCCAATTGTATTGATATATATATCATTCCATCACCAAAAACAAAGTAGCACACAATCTAAATCAACACCATAGGGGACCCCACAATTTCCTGTCGATCTAGGCATTTTTTAAACCTCCCCACATTGTTGGGAAGCATACCGGAACTCTTGTTGTTTAGTTGGAGAGGATGTCACTTAACCACCATTGCTGGATCTTCCTTTATTGGTTCAAATTTGCTTCGAACTCCTCCTTAGAAAGGTACACCCTTCACCACTCATGAAGGATCCCCGCATGCCACCGCCTTTGGGAGTGCACACACTTCTCCTCTGGATAGCCCCCGAGCTACCCATTAGGGTAATTCTACCATGACATCCCCACAGAGGACTCTACTACATATAGATGTACATAATCACTTTGCGATGGTAGGTAATGCACATATCCCATTTTTAGCTTCATTAAATCTCCCAAATTTAAGCAAGATCACAAATGACCAGATCGAACATGGCCAAAATTAGCCAGTTATGCCCACAAATCTCCATTTAGATACTCCAAAATTTGAGGGAAAGCAGGGTGAAGACCTAGGGAGCCACTTCATGACATTTTACCTGTGGTGTTCATCTATCAGTATCACAGAAGATACTATTAGATTAAGGCTATTTCAATGCACCCTAGTAGGGCCTGCCACAAAATGGTATATAGACTAGCCCTCTACATCTCACGGAACTTTTATCTCATTAGCTAAAGAGTTCCTTACTTTCTTCCAACTCCCAGTCCACCATGATTCAGGGTTGCAATTTCTAACCAACTTCAAGCAAACATAAGCTATGCACATCTCGGGCCATATCCATGAATTGAAGAAACGTCGCAGGTTGTGCAAAACTGTTTTTGAAGATAAAGTCCTCCTGGAAATTTTCTTAAGATCCCTCACCTATGAAATCTCATAAAAAGTGGTTAAAACATTCCCACAAAGTGAGGAAGAAGCCATCAGTAAAGCCCAAAAACTAGAGCTGATCTACAACCAGTTAGGGTACATTTTACCACATACTGCTAGACACCTCGTGCCTAAAATATTATCGAGAAATAACAAGCTCATCCAATACCACTGACGGATTAATTGGGGCCCTATCACAAAGACATCACAACAATAGTTGCCAATACCTTGCTTATCTAATGGATTTCCCATCTTATGATGCTACACCAACTTTACAAATTTACACAAGGTATTATAATGGTCAACCCACACCTACACAGAATATAGGTAATAGGGTTAACCAACACCAACCCCTGCAAGGAGGCTCGTATCATCCCCCATAAACAGATCAATAATCCTCCTAGAGTATAGATAAAATGTTTACTCCCCTGAACTAGTGTATTCACTAGGGAAAGGAGAACCAATATTCTCCTTCCCCAACACCACAATAGAATATTTGCCAAAGAAAAACAATGCATGGGTAAATATAGCACAACCATCTCTTGCTTCACTGCATCAATCAGAAGAACAACCAAATTTGGTTAATCCTTCTAATGGTGCTAGGAAATAACCTAAAATAAGACAAAGGGAGAGCCCGAGTAGGGAGGCAACAATCAATGTCAACCCCCAAAGGCACTAAGAAGGGACAACCCCAACTGGAACCAAAACCAAAGTAAAACCAATAACAACTCACAAAAACATGGTAAGAACACTAGTCTCTGGACTAATCATGCACACACTAACTACGGGGAGTATGACCATTATACCCATCAATGTGCTCAACTTCTTGATTTAAAAATGATACAATACAATAGGGTAAAAGTGGCCAACTAACTGTAGTTATGCAAGAACCCTTCCCCCATCAGGGAATTGCTCACCCATATGGAGGGAACCTCAACAATACTCCTAACCATGATATCCTCATGATAGGAGATGACATCCTCTTACAAATGACGAACCAGACTTATGTGTCTCCCCTGGAGACCAATCCATCCACCTTGGATACGACCAAACATAATGGACCATTGACCATTACGTGACCTCCCATAGATGTGATGCCCAAAATAGTTAAAGGACCTTTATATCATGTAGGGCCTAATTCAAAATTTTTCCATGCTTACAGCGTAGTCGATGACTTGGCTCAGTCCCCATCAGTGATGTTCGTGCCTAAAATCCTGTAGACTTTCCCAACCCAGAGGAAAGCCCTACTTTCCACTTTATGTGCCATCGACCCATATGATTCCCATCTCATGGTATTTGACTTATACAAAGCTACACCACAGCTACGCTCAACCATTACTTTCCAAATCCCTGTCAGTCTAGAATATCAATATCCATCATTGCATCATCGGCAAACGGGATTCCACATGCATCATGTCCAAATCCATTTGGAAAAAATTAGGATCCTTTGAGCTTAAGCCTTCTAACATAACACTCAGAGCATAGGACAGACGCCCTTCTACTCTCGTCAGTCTATACCCTAGTGTGTGAGTTAAGTTGGCTAGAAAAACTATGTTAATAAACATTGAAGTAATTAATGCCAGATTGGATTACAACATCTTCCTAGGCCAAAGCTATATGTACAGAATGCTCATAGTCACCTCATTGGTGTTCAGAATCATGATGTTCCCCTATGATGGGAAGGTCATTACCATTGATCAACTCATGTATTATGAAAAGAAAACTTCACCCACACCAAATGGCATGTTGGCCTTAATATCCCAAGAGGTGGTCAATACTTACACTGAGCTCAGCCAGGTTAGTTTAAGCCATCAAACCTCCTACGCACATTCCCAAGAGATTGTCCCAAATACCGAAGCACTAGTTTGCATGATGACTTCATCAAACACTGGAATCAGTTTGAGAAACCTAAACACCTACAACTAAAGAATTCAGGTCTTTACCTCCCGCAATTACGCAAGTCCCTTTCTTATCCCCCCACTTGGGTTCATCTCACACCAAACCATGGTAATCCTCACATTACCAAATATGACTCTTGTAATACCAGTTTGGTACCTAATCCCCATGATTGTCATCTGAGTCATGACACATGTATGAAGGGAGCTTCCCTGTACCTCCACTTCAGAGGAACACCCCTACTCAAAACCATCTGGCACCTACCGTAATTGGAGCCACCTGAAAAGTGAAACAAAATGGTAAAAAAGAGAAACTTCCAACTCCTCCAAACCTGTGCAACCCTGCACATTATGTGAGGAATTCGGGCATCCAACTCATATATGCCACGAAATAGATGAATTAAAAATGATCATGAATTCCTCCAACATATCAACAACCCCAATTCCACCAAAAGGAGCAAAAGTCATACCCTTACGTAACAAGGAAGTATGCTCCAACCATGCATGCACCATATGCAATAAATATGGACACTACACTCATCATTGTCTGAATATCCTTGAACTCCAAAAGACACTAAAATGTCTCACCCAAATCAACAAAAATGATCCCATAGTGCCAACCGTGCCGCCAAAGAATGATAAATTTCAAAACATCTTCTACATACAAGAAGAGGCATCATCAAGCTGCACACTTGCCTATAACACACGAAGGTGGAACAAGCCATATTTTCACCCCTCTACTTTTCCATGTGCTATATGTGATGACCCTACCTATGCAGTATACTGGTGCCCAGAATTATGGACACGCTGCCAAGTCTATCCCAATTCCCTAGAGGACCAAAGAAAGAGGTGTAGGCATCAACACCATGTATGCACTATATGCAAGGAGAACCATCACAAAAGGAGGTGTCCTCACCTTCCTCAATTCCAAAAAACAAAAAATTCCATATGTAACTTTGTAAAGGCAAATCCCTATCTACTGGACTCATATATGGAATCCACAGAACCCATCCCCCCACCTGACGAAGAAGGACCCCTAGATGTCTTATGTGTGTTCGAGGAGAAAAGATGGCTAGGCCTCAGCCATTTCACTTCCCATCGCCATCACTAGGTTAGACCTGGACAAAAGCAATAAAAACCACCTAGTAAAGAAATTCGCCCATTACACGCGCATTATATGACAAATCCAATCATTTCATCAATAAATGTCATGAACTAAGTAGATTCAATGATATATTCCACTTAGCAACCCACATCCCCTATAACCACCTCTCAAACCAAGAAAAAATTACTTGGTGTTATTGTCACATATGCTCTCAATTCCTCCACACAAGGAACTGCCAATACCTTGCATGGTTCTGTGCAACAAGAGAAACACTAAAACCAACACACACAAATAGCCATGCCATATCAAAATCTCACCCCAAAGATAGATATCTCCACAAGATATCTTATCTCGCCATAACAAGACCTCGACCCAGAGATGGATATCTCCACAAGATATCCTATCTCACAATAACCAGACCTCACTCCAGTGATGGATACCTCCACAAGATATCTTGTCACACAATGAAAAAGAGACATCATCATCCCATGCTATGAGTAGCACTACCTCTCATATAGTCTATGCAGTTAGTGCTGAACTAGTTCAAAGAAACCATCTACATGGCAAGACAGAAGTTTGAAACCCCTTGGAAGGGCCCATACATCATCAAAAATTTCCTTTGTAAGGGGGCATAAATATTATCAGAGCCCAACAAGACTTTCCTAAAGAACCCCGTCAATGGTCTCTACCTCACAAATTTCACCCATAAAATGTTAGAGTAAGCATGTATGTACAATGACTTATTGTTCATGATGATCACCTCATCATAAAGGTATTCTAAAAATCTCTCTCTCATCTCATGTAAACAAATGGATCTATCACTAGCTTATCACCATGGGTTCACTAATGGCACATCTCAATGGTCACAAAATCTCGTTGTTGTAGCATGGGCCATATACTCTCCTGACTGAGCACCTCATCTCTTCAATGTGCTATGTATTGGGGCATCCACCAATAATCAAGAAGAATATGATTTTGTCATAGGCCTCTTGGCCAATGCCCACCACCTAGGTATCTGTCACCTACATGTATTCCTTGATTCCCAGCTCGTCGTATCGCAATTAAACAGGACGTTCCAAGTCCGCGATCCATGCCTTTTTCACAAGTATTTTAATGCACAAAGGTTAGCTAGACATTTTGATCAAATCACATTTACACATATACCAAGAGATACAAATCATATAGATGATTGCATCGCTAATCAAATCCTAGACTGACATTCATCACACATAAATAACCATTAAGATATATAAAAACATCAACACAAGATACATCTAGAAACAAAAACACAAAAATACACCAAGAAGTATGGACATATATATCACATCATGAGAGCCACCAAAAATAGCCTCGTATATACATCAAAAAATATATATGAGTACAAAAATATCTAGTCCATGACTAGGAAGGATAAGTCATACAAAAATATAGGGTAGCATCCTCATAAATGGGTGCTTTCCTTGGTGCATACATTATCTCGACCCAAAAAAAAGGTACATAAATAGTCTCACTAAGCACTTGGTGGCGCCATTTGTGCATCAAGAGCCAAGATGGGACCAACTATAGCCACTGCCATAATAATATGGTGCAAAGTCGTCTGATTCTCCTGCTCCCAGGACATCGTAGTCTTAACCACAAACTTTGGAAGGTGATCCCATCCCTCAAAGGGCACACCTCCGATCAAGGTCTTCACTTGTCTCCACAAGTCATGGTACCCCTATAACTCCGCATCTATAGCATCTTGTGACACCTCAGCCTTCTCAGCTCATGCGACTAGTCTCTCTGTAACCATAGTCCCCTCTCTAGAGGGCCCACCAATCTACAGGCAAGCTACTGTGCCAGTCACTCGAAACCATCCTAAGGAGAAATGGTGGCCTCAATAACCAGGGACTCTCAAGAATAGGCACATCCCCTGAAACTCCCATATGCCTTGGGTCATGGCCAACTAGAGAGGCGAGTGGGCATATTCGCAACCCTGCATCTACAAGTAAACAGAGCATAGTGTCAATATCATCGTAAATCATAAATAAATTAAAAACCACATATGTATACAAATGCAAAATTAGCAAACATATACTTGATTACCCCCAGGCAGCACCTGGAAGCATCCCCAACTTCGGATCTCCCAGGAAGTCAACCCCATGGTATGGGTAGTCCAATATTAGCAGGGGTTGGACTCAAACCAATGTTGTACCATGTCGGTCTAGTACTTACCCACCTCTCCACTTCCTTGCTACAGCACTAGCCGCCCCCAATGGTGCATGCGAGGCTCCCATGGAGGCCCCGTAGGTACTACAAGAAAAGGGCATAGCATAACCACCCTCTCATCAAATATGTTGCAAAGCACACTCCCATAACCAAAACTCTTTGGTGAAAATGGATGAACCTAGGTAAGTTGCGACACCATCCCTTTCTGCACTAGTCGGGCCTAGTTAAAGAATGCCCCCACCTAAAGTCGCTGCAAAAATGAAATATGTGACCTCGAGCACTAGTTGGGGCATGTCAACCCCACAAGTCTAACAATCATAGCCAGTGCTTCCCATTCGGCTAGATCCTCTACCACTACAATCCTCACACAGTCATATGAAATAGGGTTTGGACCACAATTCCCATCAACCCAAACTCTCATGCTAGTGTCCCCCCGTGGGTAACAAAGTAAATGTCAACCTCCACCAAGATAGGGAGGTATGTATGACGAATAACCATCACCTAATGATCCACATCCCAACAACTAACTAGATATCGCAGAAACTTGTCCTGCAACCTCATCAATGAGTTCTGAAGAAACTTCAGGAATCCACACTACACTAGCTTCTTATTTGCACCAACATCTTGCATCACACCATTCTAGAGAGGAGTCCATTCTTGATCTCTCTAGATCATCCTGCCACCATGGATGCCACAAGTAAAAAAGGAGAACCCGTCATGTCCTTGAAAAAAAAAAAATCAAAATGGGGGCAAAAAACTGATTCCCCCCCCATCGCACGCTTGTTTCCTAAATAGGTGCATGGTGCGCGTGCCTGTTCTTCAGAACAGTGCACGAAACACATGCCTATATCCCATATAGTGCACATCCAATGCACAAACTCTTGGGAAAGTCACGATGAACCCCAACAGGGCTCATCACACAAATCCATTACTCAGGCATGTGCAATGTGCATCTGAGTATCCTTTTCATGCGAGGTCTTCACGCATAACTCTAGTTATGTGTGAAGACCATGCGGTTCAAGCAGGGTCACCTATGCGGTCCTCAAAATTGACCCTAAAAGCCATGCAAGGAACCCCTGTATGACCTACCTAATCTAGCAGGCTGAAAATCATAAATGTTTTAGCTCAAGCTCTTACTTGTCTCTGATGTGCAAATCCCGGGTGCACAAGTTGACTGCAACAACAAGAAACGCTCTAGGAAATCTCTCTGATGTTCACATATCAACAATGAAAATGATTGATATTTGGGCCCCACAACCCTATCTATCACCCTATTTTCCATCTCTTGGGGAACATTGCAAAAGCCTAGGATCTCCATTGAGAAAACTGAAAGAGACGTGAAGATCAGTCACACAACGTCTTCATCATGGAACTATCCATTCTGTAAACATGAATATTGATTTTAAAGGCCTATCGTACATGTCAGGTACTTGTCCATCTCTCTAAGTCCATAACATTAATTACATACATATGTCTTGAATGATGCTTTCACTTTGAGTTTTGGTTGTATCCATTGTAGGAATATCAAACATGGTTAGCTTCAACCAACACCTTGACAAGCGAAAAGAAAGCAGGTATCATGCTCCACTCAACATGATATGATCCCCACTAAAACTCTTTATCACCATCTCACACTTCTACATGATAAAGATTCACGATGGTCGATAGAAACACTGCCCCCCCATGGCTCCCATCATAATTGTAGATCCTCCTTCACACAAAGGAGCCATGATCACTCACTTAGGCCTGGGAACCATCTCACGTACATATATAAAATTTTAGCCTCATTATGCTACATTCATTTATGCATTCACCCCATTTTCCTGCCCCCCCTCATAAATTCTAATGTATGCATCTTTGCATCCTACATTTGGCATATTGTTCATCCACATCACATAGCCCATTTGTACTACTTCAGCCACCCACCCGACACATAGACCAACCAATGGGGCCCCTGTTGAGCGATTAAAAGATGTCTTTTAACCCCTATTTACCCTACATTAATTATCAATCCAGGTACACTTTTTTATCTCAAGAGTGTACTCAGTCTGAGGCAGTCACTTACTCAAGAGTAATGTTTGTAGTATAGTATTTACAAAAGTAAAAGTAAATGAATGCTGGAAACAAAATCTAATTGTAATGGCAAGAAAATTAAATGCTTTGTAACTAAATCATTCACTCAAGAAGCAATCATCAGTCAAGGATGCAGTAATAACAGCTCTTTCCCCTGTAAACTAATGTAAATGAAAATCAATTATAGATAAGACCTCCAATCTGAGAACTTAGACAACAGTAGTAAATGTTCGTTACAGTTGTGGATCTTTCTATTCACACTAAATAAAATACTGGAAGAATCAATTCGATTAGCAGAAAAGGAACAAAAACTAAATCTACTGAAAAGATCAAACAACAAAGCTTAATCTACAGAAGTAAATTAAGCAGCAATATTAACCGAAATGAATTGAACAACAATCTTAACTAATAAAAGAATTGAACAACAATCTTTAACTAAGAAAGGAATTGAACAACAATATTTAACTAAGAAAGGAACAACAAACCTAATTAAGTGTAATCACACAATGAATATAGAGTAATTGAATCAGTAACCTTATTCTAGCATATAGGACATTAACCATAGTTATCAAGGGACGACAATTGCAGTTATAATGGAACATTAATCAAATGAACAACAATCACAATTGTAAGTGAACCGTAGCTAAATGAACAACAATCACAACTGTAAATGAACAACAATTTCAATCTGTAAATGAACAGCAAAATCCGAATTAGAAAGTACACTATTGTTTTAGAATGAACAACATAACATTTTTAGTTGTAATTAATAATCTCGCTATTCAATTACGATTTTGATATAATAGAGCAATTCAATGAAATGTTCAGAAACAGAAGATTACTGAATAAAACAAGTTAAGGAATGTAAAGGAAATCAAACCACACATGACTGTAATCATAAAATAATGATACAAGAAGCAAGTGATCCACTAGGGTCGGGCCCTTAGCCACGAGGGAAGCACTACTGCGGTTACACCAGAATCAGATAATGGAACAACAACTGAGTTATATATTAATCATAAATGGCAGAGTTATAGCTATCTCTCTTTAAAGAGAGTCGATGATCAAAGTTAAGATTACAACAATAAATTCTCACAAATTGACAATAATATCCACCCCTAGGGCTACCAGCACTGTCCCTTTTTATAATGGCCAGGTGGAAGTATAAAAAATACAGATAAGTCTTGAAGCAACGATCCCTCATGATCAAAGGATCCCGAGGGATTCGCCATATCTTTGATCTTCAGTTATCGTTTTGTCTTCTTGCACTAATGCCGCATCTCCTCTTCCTTTTCCTAGGTCATGTGCTTCGATCTTGATCTCCTCGTCTAGATGCAGCTTCCTGTTAAAGGGACAACATTTGCTTTTTCTTTGTCTTTTCCTCCTGAATAATGATTTTGCATTTTCTTCACTTTCTACATAGAAAAACACAATAATTAATCATTTTGCATCAATCACAAATCTCCTTAATTCTATCATAATTCTTTAACATATTACCATCTTATAATGCAAACGAGTTATGATTCAAAGAAAAAGATAAAGAAATAAATGGTAAATACATACATTTTCCAATGCTTAACACACCCCCCTACTTACCCTTTTTCATACCCTCATGAAAACATTGTAATTTACATGCAAGGTAGTTAGGGAATAGGCTGGAGAAGGATTTTCATGCAATGATCTAAAACCATGATGTGTGGCTAAAACTTCAAAAACATGCCCTGTCTATCCTTCAAGCAATTCATATAGGGCCTTATACCCTGGTGCAGGATACCAGATAATTGGACTTCGAAACCTACAGTCTAACCAATATGTGCCTTCTCTCAAGATGAGGTTGCTATAAGTAACCAGGAGATCAGCAGCTAATTTAAAATTTTCGTAATTAAATGGCTCTCTGTCTTAAACATTTCGATTGGAAGTCTTCCATCGGAGTTTACCTACTGCTATGGCAAGGTCTTTGATGGCTAGGAAGTATTCTACCCCTTGTTGGAAAACTGTTGTGCGAATGGGTTCCAATGTCTAGATCAAACCCTTCTTTCTCATTAAGCTTCTATGCTTATTCCATATTTGTAATGGGTTTCTTGGTTAACCCCTTACCCATAGATCTAACCTGTTCTCCTGTCTCTGAAAGATATTATGGGTTTTAAGCCACTTTATTTGGTTGACAACAAAATAGATGAATGCCTTAAGCTGGATATCACCCACAAAAGGACTAGGGTTCTCTTTCGTTTCACCATCCAACACAAGATTATGCAAATAAAACTCACACAACAATCACTGGACTTTCACCCCATAATGTTTACAGCAGTTTATAAAATCATCAATAGTTTTTAACTCTATAGGTACCCCTACCTTGATAGCCTTAATTTTTAATTGTAAGTATCTTTCCATAAAAAACAAAGCATAATTTTTTGCAGGTGACCTATAGGCTAGAACATCAGTATATAGAGAACATAGGGTATCCATTTGACTCATAACTATGTCTAGTCTATTGGTTACCTTTTTAACTTTTTCCTCTTCCTTCTGACATCTATCGAAGGCCTCACTCTTCGATGCATTGATTTCCTTTACTTGCTAGTGTAACTTTTGATATTTATCCTGAGGAACAATTTCCTCTGTGAGATTTTCTATCATTTGTTGGGCCTATGCTAGATCCTTTTGAAGTCTCACTACCCTCGAATCATTGTCCATCAAAACATTTTTAGGCTAGAGATCTACGTGTATCTCCTTATTGCGACATCTGGTTCCTATAGTCTACATTTCCTTCTCATGAAATGTTCAGTTAGTCGTGGTGCTAGAGGACAATGCTCTATCTGGATGTCCTTATTACAGGCAGGTGTGTCTTCTATTTGGGCTTCTATGTTTGTAACAACCACATGCTATTCCTTGTGGTCCTGAATGATAATGGGTTTAGTTTGAGTCCTTTTGGTCTTCATTTGATGGGGTTTCATCTAGGTGGTTGCATCCTTTGTTCCAGGGGTCCTTTTTGAGATTCTCCCCATTTTTAGAACCCTTATTTGTTGTCTAAGTTGTTTTACTATATTTAATAGTCTTTGTTGTTCCTTTCGCAGCATTTTGATTTCATTCGTTTTCTTCGAAGGAACAACTGTTTCTTTTCTTGGGCCTGGGCTTTGTTCTTTAGAGATTGTACCCTCGCCTTGGCTTATTTCCATGTTTTCTACTTGGAACACTTCTTTAGTGTTCTCATCCTCTTGATTAGGTTTCTCAAGGGAGGAAACCCTGGGTTGATCTTCTATTTCCCAGGCGGCTTCTGTTTATACTTCTTCTTCATCATTCATCTCTTTAGATGCACTCTTGCTATGAGTAGAGTGTTCCTGTGATTGCCTTTCTTCTTCTTCCTCATCATTCATCTCTTCAGATACACTCTTACTATGAGCAGAGTGTTCCTATAATTGTCTTGCCTCAATATTGAGGTTGAGTGGGCTATGGGGCTAGATGTACTCACCCATGTTGGCCAAAATTTGGGCCAATTCATCTTCTTGTCGAGGGTTTTGTAATGGGCTTTCACTGGGTGGTTCTGCTTCATCCCCTTATTCCTCACCAGAGTGCTCAGCTTCCTCTTCTTCATTTTCTTCTAATTCTTCTTCTTCATTTTCCCCTCCTTCAAGATGTGGGGGTTTCTCGTCCTCTGAGTCATATATCTCTAATGGCTGGCTACTATTTTCTTGGGGATTTCCCAACATTCCTCTACTTCTCCCAATCTGGCAGACTGTTTGCATTTCTACGGTCTCATTGATGTGTTAGCAGTTCTTTTTTGTTTTGGGGCTGGTAAGGCCCCCTCATCTATTGAGAATATCAATTATTACCAACTAATCTGATGTTGAGCGAGACTATAACTGACTATTAGCTGAATTAATCTATGATGACTTACTACTGTTTCACATCTTTTCTGCCATCACATGTGATGTAGCTTTGCACAATCCTGGCTAATTCTACCCATGGTTCTCCCAGAGTTGCAGGGAGGACTCCTTTTCCTTTGGTTGTAAGGCTTTGTCCTTCATCCTAGAAGATGGTTACTGTTTCTTGAATTCTCACTTTTTTCAAGGTCCATACTGGTCCAACAGCTGGCAGTCTCGATACTTCAGCAATTATCGCATTTGTTATTGTTATTTGCCTCCCCTTCACCATGAAACAATCTTCCTGTAAATTCTGCAGAAATTCAATGTCCACCATCTCATTAGACTACTGTAGTCAGTTACGGTAGGAAATCCATCATACTCTCACTAAAATTTCACATGTAGCATCAGAGATCATTAACACCTACGGTTCGATGCGTATTGATCTGCCTCCCATTTTGGTCAAGCTTAGCATACTGTTAATTTTTACAGAGAAAAAACACAAAAATGATGATGGAACAACAAGCTGTTCAAGCTTTAGCACACTGTTAATTTTTACAGAGAAAAACACAGAAATGACGATGGGACAACAATTGTTCAAGATTTATCACACTGTTAATTTTTACATAGCAAAAACACAGAAATGATGATGGAACAACAAGCTGTGCATATTGGGAAATATCAACTCTGTTAAACTTGCTATTCTTGAGTTTTGATGGAGCCATAGTACCTCCAAATAAAAATTTGACACATATGCCAGTGTATTATGGAGGTCACTCGTGCCCCCTTGAAATGTGATAGGCCATCCTCGGCTGGAAAATAAAGGAGCAACATGCTGGACTGCTGTTGTACAATAAAATAAAGGAATGACGTATATATCCATGACATGATTACACAAATCAGCAGATTACTGAAATCAAGGCTTATGATGGAAATTGCGAATAAATATGGAAATGCCATGAAATGATGCAAAAAATAGAGGAGAGGACAACTGTCGTAAATAAAAAGTTCTTATGTGGTCATTATCCACTTTAACCATTATGATTGATTTATAAATGCTTTTTCATGTATAAGAGGTTTGAAAGGGTTATATAACATAATCTCATTTGAAATCATTATAATGATATAAGAAGAAGGGTTTATAATGACTATTGGTGTATGAAAAGTATGACTTCAATACCATCAGCAGAGCCCTATTGCCCACAGGTGTCCATAACCTTTAGAGTTGCTTGTTTCACCCTTGGAACCATAATCCTTTGTGTATGCCTAGGAAAGTGTTATGTGATGTCAGAATGGAGGCCATTGTGCTAGCTTGGTAACCAGATGAATCATAATTCCATTCACCAGGAAGGAGTTAAAGGTGGGTAGGCTGGCTTTTGATGAGACCTCCTGTGCCAAGGCATTTTTTATTTTTCTGATATCCCTCTTGGATCATATCCCTGGTGTGGTGGCCATAGTGGGAATGCCAATTCACTTTCTTCCTTATGATCATGGTAGGTTGGCTCTTGATGAGACCCCCTATCCTTCATCTGGAAAATCATGTTAGTAATCATATAGATATATATTTTTATCTTTTTTCTTTTCTTTTATATAGCACTTTCCTATTTATATACAGAGGATGGCTCAACACTCCTTAAGAGTAGGGATGGCGGAAGAAGTCTGAACATCTCAATAGAGGAAAATATGCCCTTATTCTTATTCAATAATAATGATCAAAGAGAATTATGAAGATTTAAGAAAGAACCAACATGATAAAAATAATCAATCAAATTGGTTTTAGTGAAAATAAAGACAACAAAGAGATATAAATAGTTGTGTCCTTTCCTTTTTTTCTTATCGGTTCAAAACAATTTCTCCAAAGATAACGATTTTTCTTTGGTTTGTTGATTTTAGTATCCTCTAGTTTTTGTGTTCTTGCATAAATGTATACTTGTGCCTTAAGTGAACCATCATTCAAAAAAATCCTCTAAATGATGAAACATACACTCACACAAAAAACAAAAAAAATGCACTCAAAAAGTGTTGTTCCTTAAGAGGGATAGCAAAAGAACATCTACATGCAAAAGCCGTGGTTCCTTTAAGATGAATAGCAAGCAAAAGAAAAAAATACACTCGAAACTATTGTTCCTTAAGAGGAACAACAGTTGTTCCTTAAATGGAACAACAAATAAAGCAAGCACAAAATAAAATATTGGTCCTTTGGCGGAAGAGCCTAAGATCATCTAAAATCGAAATTGTTGTTCCTTTGGAAAGAACGACAAAAAGAAAAAAAATGCAAAGGAGGGTTGTTCCTTTAAAAGGAATGGCAAAACAATTTGGTGGAAGTGTTGTTCCTTCGGAAAGGAACGATAAAACAATCTAGCAGAAGTGTTGTTCCTTCGGAAAGGAACAACAAAAATGTGGAAATGTTGTTCCTTCAGAAAGGAAAAACAAAAAATGAAAGTGTTGTTCCTTCAGAAAGGAACAACAAAAAGGCGGGAATGTTGTTCCTTTGGAAGGAACAGCAAAAAACGAAAGTGTTGTTCCTTTGGAAAGGAACAACAAAAATACGGAGATGTTATTCCTTCTAAAAGGAACAATAAAATGAAAAAGTGTGGTTCCTTCGGAAAGGAACAACAAAAAGGTGGAAATGCTATTCCTTTTGAAAGGAACGGCAAAAACGAAAGTGATGTTCCTTCGGAAAGGAACAACAAAAAGGCGGGAATGTTGTTCCTTCGGAAAGGAACAAAAAAAAATGAAAGTGGTCTTCCTTCAGAAAGGAACAACAAAAAAGACGCAAATGTTGTTCCTTCAGGAAGGAACAACAAAAAGGCAGAAATGTTGTTACTTCGGAAAGGAACAACAAAATGCCAAAGATGTAGAAGTGCAAAAATTTGTACAGAAAGTAGTTTATACAAGTAGAAAATAAAAAATTATGTACAAAATTTAAGAACATTGAAATTATTTAGTGAACCAATGCCGAGGAAGGATTATTTTCCTCAGCAAGCATCTGCATATCAGAATCTTCCCAGAGCTGCTAGTAAAAGGATTCCTGAGTGAGCGGTTTATGGTACAGTCGCAATCAGTGGCCATTTGCTTTAAAGGTATGTCCAGATCCATCAATAGTAGTCAAAGTAATGGTGTCATTGTCATGCACTTTCTGGATTTCATACGGTCCAAGCCATCGAGTCCGAAGTTTTCACGAAAAATCCTGAAACTTGGAATCATATTTTATTGCCCAATCTCCTTTATGGAAGATTTTCTTTTTGATCTGGGCATCGTGCCATTTTGCTCTCTACTGTTGGATTAATGCAATGCGTTGAAGAGCCAAGAGCCTAATTTCATCTAGCTCGTTAATTTACTATAATCTATTAGTCTGGGCCTCATTTAAATTCAGACCAATCTCCTGTGTTGTTCTTAATGTTTGTATTTCAAACTCTATTGGAAAGATGGGTTCCTTTCCAAATACTAGCTGATATGGTGAATAACCGGTGGTGTTTCTTCACATTGTTCGGTATGCCCATAAGGCCTCCAGCAATCTTGAAGCCCAATCACACCTGTGTGATGCAACGATTTTTGCCAATATTTCCTCTATCACTTTATTCATGCTCTCTACTTAGCCATTTGCCTGTGGGTGATATGGAGTGGTAATTTTGTGCTGAATGTGATCATTTCTTAATGTTGTAGTGGTTTTATTACCTACAAACTGTGGTCCTCTGTCCATGATTATGTCCCTTGGGAGGCCATATCGCACAAATATTTGGAACAGGAAATGAATCACAGAGTCCTCTATAGCTCTTGGAAGTGCCTCTGCTTCAACCCATTTGGTAAGATACTCCTTTACTACTATAATATATGTTTTCTGATTTCATGATGGGTTGATCGGACCAACAAAATCGAGCGCCCATACTCAAATGGTTCGATTACTAGTTGTGGGTTTAAAGGAATTTCGTCGGACTATCTAGGGTGTCCTGCTCTTTGGCAATTGTCATGGGCTTGAAAAAATTTCTTAGCATATTTAAAGATTGTGGGCCAGTAATAATCTGTTTGCAAAACCTTGTGACCAGTCCTTCGATCTGCGAAATGTCTGCCACATGGTCTGTCATGACAAGCTTTCAGAATGTCAAATATTTCGTCTTAGCGAATGCATCTTCTAATGTGCATATATGCCCCTGTATGAAATAGGTAGCCCCCAATCCAAGAAAATCGGGTACTACGTTGCATAATCTGTTTTCGTTCATTGGGGGTTAGATGCTTTGGTAATTTGCCTACTGCTAAATAATCTGCAACATCAGCATACCATGGTGTCTTGACAGTGACAACAAACAAATTTTCATCTGGGAATTGATCTTCGACTACTACTGTGTCTGTTGGCTTCGGCGTTCCTGAGAGAAATTCAGCTACAGGATTTTATTTCCCAGGTCGATCTTTTATTGCGATGTCAAATTTAGCATGTATTACAGCTAAAAACTCTTTTTTAGTAACGGTATAGTTTAGCTTAGTAGGAGACAAATTCTTGCTAGTATAATATATTGCATATGGTTTTTTGACTTCTTCCTGCCCAAGGATTGCTCCAATAGTTGTGTCTAAAGCATCTAATGAAATTTGAAATGTCAGGTACTAATTTGGGCCTCTGAGCACTGGGGCTATTGACACAAGATTTTTCAAATTTTCAAAAGCACAGTCGCATTTATCTGTCCAAACAAAATCAACATTCCTTGTCAATTCCTATAGAGGCCTATCTATTTGAAAAAAATGTTCTATAAATCTCCTATAATAACCAGAAAATCCTAGACAACTGCATACCTCTGTCTGTGTGGTAGGAGTAGGTATTAACAAAATTATTTGAATTTTGGTTGGATCTATCTATATTCTAGCTTCTGAGATATAATGACCTAGTATGAGTCCTTCAATCATTATCATATAACACTTTTCATGGCTCAAGCTAAGCTTGGTGGCGATACATCGTTGCAACACATTTTCCAACGTGTCTAGTGCTGGCTGAAAATCATCTCCATATGGTGTGAAATCATCCATATATACTTTGAGCCCTTTATTTATCAAATCTGAAAAGATGCTGAGGATGGCCCTCTAAAATGTGGTAGGGGCATTACATAGGCCAAAGGGTAGGACTCTGTAAGCAAATGTTCCCCAAGGACATGTAAAAGTAGTTTTGTCCTGGTCTTCAGGAGCAATCTGAATCTAATTGTATCCACTGAAGCCATCTAAGAAATAAAATAATTTCTTTCCTGCTAATGTGTCTAGTACCTGATCAATGAAAGTTTAATTCTTTGTAATCTACAAAAATCCTCCACTTTCCATTCTTCTTTGGCACCACTACTAGTGGAGGGACCCATTTTCTATCGGAGATTGGATAAATAAAGTTTACATCCAAAAGTTTTTGTAATTCAGCTTTCACAATATCTTTCAGGTGAGGGTTGAGTCTCCGTTGGGGTTGTCAAACGGGTATAACATCCTTTTCTGTATAAATGTGGTGCGTATAGAGCTAAGGATCAATTCCCTTCATGTTCAGATAGTCCCATGCAAAAGCTTCCTTATATTTTCTTAGTAGTTGGACCAGCTTTTCTTCTTGTTCAAGAGTCAGGTTATTGTTAATGTTTCAAGGTTTTTCCTGGCTCAATCTCTATAATTTTACTGTTTGAAACAGAGGTAGTGGGTATTGTTTGATCATGAGTGTCTTTGAGGGGATCTTCTTCTAGTTCATTGCCAAATACTGCCTCTATCATGTGATAATGTACATGGGATCTAGATTCGGATTGGTTAATGAAGTGGCTAATAACATCATCCTCTGTTTGATCTTTAAAATCAAGGGAATCTTCTATGGTTAATGGGGACCTAATGTTTTCTATGAGGTATGATACAAGTTGTTTGTTAGTATTTATTATTGTTACACTTGGTTGGGCTGGAGGGTATAGAGCTAGATTCTTGATATTACTCCCTCTAGTTATAGTCATATTGCCTTGTCGGCAGCCAATATAAGCATCAACAGTCACAAGCCAAGGTCTACCTAAGATTAATGGGTGTCCATCAAGTTGGTTTTTGGGGTTGATTATCAGAAAGTCAACAGGGTATTCCCAGGAATCTATGAATACCATTACATCGTGTTATGTACCTTCTGGCTTAACTACTGATCGGTCAGCTAGTTCTAATAAGGTGTAGGTTGGTTCCACTGATGTAATGTTACGTTTTTGACAAGTGGTGGTTGTTAAAATATTAATTGCAGCCCCTAAATTAACTAGGGCATTTGAAAAGGTTTGTCCATTGATTTGAACTTTCGCTATAGGATTCCCTAGGTCTATATTTGACAGGTGCTTCTCTTCCTGATAACAGACCAGATAGGGTTCCAACTACTTAGATTGTTGGGTTAGTTGTTATTATCCTCTTTGGCTTTATTATGCATAGCTCTTTGATGGTTTTTGCATATATTGGGATATCTTGGATAGGTTGGAGGAGTGGGATTTTTCTACACAAATTTCTAAGTTCTCCCAGAATATCAAAGTCAAGATGTTCTATAGGGTGTGGTATGATTAATCGTTCTGGGAATGGGGGAGAAGACATGGTTGCTTGGTCATGAGTTTGTTGTCTGACCACATCTTCTTCTTGTAACGGTTATTCTGTGGGTAACTGATTTTCAACTTGAGCATTTTTATCTCCCTCAGTTTCTATTATACGGCTAGACCTTAATTGAAGGTCGTTGCACTCCCTTACATCAGTTTCTAGTTCTGGTGTTTCGATTATCTGAATAGATTGAACTGATCTATTATTTGGGTTCGGGTTGGGTTGGGCTAGAAGTTGCAGTCTTAAGTTGGAGTAGGGATTTTGTTGTAGTGTATATGGCACTAGTAGTGTGGGTTGAGGGAGTGGAATGGTTCATGCTGGCTAATTCATCGGTCTTTGCCAATTTGTCTGCCAGGCTTAACTCTGTGAAGTGGGAGGGGACCATTGTGTTGGAAATGCATTATTTTTCCAATATGGTGAAGAGTAGGGAAAATTTGGCCAATTAGGTTGTCTTGTTTGAATTGTCCATGGTGATGAAGGAAATGGTTGTTGTGACCAGTTTGAAAAGGATGGTTGATTTTGCCACATTGTATTATATTGCTGAGCATGATATTGTGGAGGCTAGAAAGAAGAAGATGGATCGAAGGGCATACCTAGTTGTCGTGGTTGCTATTGATGGCGCTAATTGAGTAGGTACACTGGTTCTGATTCTTCTTTTGCTTCCTTGTACACTGCTTTCAAACCTGGTAGTGAGGGGCAGTTCATTGTGGATTGATCTTTTGTAAAAATAGCGCAGATTTGAACTACATCCAGTGGGCACTCTTTATGGCTATGTTTCTTTTTGCATCTAGGGTAGAATATTTCCAGGTTTTTCTCTGCTTCTGCTTGTTTCTGTTTCACTTACATAATATTGAGCTGCGTTGTTAGAGTCCCCAATATATTAGTTTTGAAATTCTCCAATAAATTCCCGATTTCTGTGTGGGTTACTCCTCCACTGGAGATCTTGTTGTCCCTTGTGAGCATATCACATTCCGCTGGTTTTGGCCTTGTACTTCCTCTAGAACTTCTGATGCACAAATCAATAATGTTAGCAAAATTTTCTTGATAGATGTCAACTTTTCCCATAATATTTAGTGTTTCAACCCATTGTTCTTTCATCCCTTTAATTAATGTTGTTTTTAATACATTTTCAGGTAAGGGTAACGATGCATAAGGATTTCTTTGAAGATTATACTGAAAACGTTCAACATTTCTTCTAGTGTCTCATTAGGTCTGGATACCATCTGAAATATTTTATCCTTTAATTCTCTAGACCTACAATAATCCTAATACTTCTTTAGAAAAACACCTTTCATCTGATCCTAGTTGTTTATAAAACCTCCACCTAACCTCGTAAACCATCATAAATCTACTCCTTTTAACATGGAGGGAAATAATTTTAGCTCTTAGGGATTGGTGGTATAGTCATACCCTCGGCATAGTACATCGAATTCAAACAAAAATGTGTTTGGATCTTCCAATGTTAGGCCATGGAATGTAGGAATATGCTGGAGAGGAATGGCCTTCATAGATGCATTAACTGTAGTATCTACAATGGGATATTGCAGTGTGAAGGTTTGAGGTGTTTGCTGGTTCTGAGCCATTTGGTCAAATATGTGCTAATATCCTTCTGGGATTTCTAGGGGTGTATTCCTAGGCTGGTTAGAAGGAGCAGGGATGGCCTTGACATCACTTCCTTTGTCTGGGATGATGAGAGTTCCTTGCTAAACTAATATCTGGGGGGATCTTAGCTCTTCAGGTTCTTTAGCTTTGTTTTGGATGATTTTGAGAGCATTTCCCTTGTCTGGGCTACCTAGCGGCTGAACTATTCCAAGAGGAGATCTTGGTTCTTCAATTTCCCCTATTTCTCCTCCTCCTTCGCAAATATTACTAAGGTTCCCTTCTTGTAATGATTTTGGGCTAGAATTCTCAATTTCTTGAAAATCTAGCTCCTCTGTTTGGTTGTGCACCTCAGCAAAGGCTACAGATGGTGATTATGTGGCTTGAAGGGAACTAGTAGGTTGTCTAGAAGCAAATTTTCTAGGGCCTACTCATGGCTAAGATTCTGATTTTTTAAGGATATCGTCTATAAAGGTCGATCGGCCAAGGGTCACCTGTCCCTTAGCTTTATCAAGTTTGGGTAGTGGTTTTGGATTCTTTTTAGGCTTTCTGTGCTTAGTCATACACACAAATAAAATACTTATTTCTACCCAAAATAATCAACAAATCTGCAAGAAAGTGAGTGGGGGAGCAGGGTTGTTACATGCTCCGTACGCAAGTTCTTACCTTCTGTTTTTAAAACCCAACTCTCTCCTAGAAGGTATTCACAATACTCTCTTTTCAAAAAGAAACAAATGGCTACACTCTCCTAGACAATGGTGCCAAAATGTTGAGCAATAAAAAGGTGTCTTTTAACCCCTATTTACCCTACATTAATTATCAATCCAGGTACGATTTTTTATCTCAAGAGTGTACTCAGTCTGAGGCGGTCACTTGTTCAAGAGTAATGTTTGCAGTATAGTGCTTACAAAAGTAAAGGTAAATGAATTCTGGAAACAAAATCTAATTTTAATGGAAAGAAACTTAAATGCTTTGTAACTAAATCATTCACTCAAGAAGCAATCATTAGTCAAGGATGCAATAATGATAACTCTTTCCCTTGTAAACTGATGTAAATGAAAATCAATTACAGACAAGACCTCTAATCTGAGAACTTAGACAACAGTAGTCAATGTTCATTACATTTGTGGATCTTTCTATTCATACTAAAGCATATATTGGAAAAATCAATTCAATTAGCGGAAAAGGAACATCAACTAAATCTACTGAAAAGATCAAACAACAAAGCTTAATCTACAGGTAAATTGAGAAGCAATCTTAACCGAAATTAATTGAACAACAACCTTAACTAATAAAGGAATTGAACAATAATCTTTAACTAAGAAAGGAATTGAACAACAATCTTTAACTAAGAAAGGAACAACAAACCTAATTAAGTGTAATCACACAACGAATATAGAGTAATTGAATCAGTAATCTTATTCTAGCATATAAGACATTAACCACAGTTATCAAGGGACGATAATTGCAGTTATAATGGAAAAATAATCAAATGAACAACAATCACAATTGTAAGTGAACCATAGCTAAATGAACAACAATCGCAACTGTAAGTGAACAACAATTTCAATCTGTAAATGAAGAGAAAAATCCGAATTAGACAATACAATATTGTTTCAGAATGAACAACATAACATTTTTGGTTGTAAATACTAATCTCACTATTCAATTACGATTTCGATATAACAAAGCAATTCAATGAAATGTTCAGAAACATAAGATTATTGAATAAAGCAAGTTAAGGAATGCAAAGGAAATCAAACCACACACGACTGTAATCGTAAAATAATGATACATGAAGCAAGTGATCCACTAGGGTCGGGCCCTTAGCCACCAAGGAGCACTGCTATGGTTACTCCAGAATCAGATAATGGACAACAACTGAGTTATACATTAATCATAAATGGCAGAGTTACAGTTATCACTCTTTAAAGAGAGTCGATGATCAAAGTTAAGATTACAACAATAACTTCTACAAATTGACAATAATATCTGCCCCTAGGGCTACTAGCGCTATCCCTTTTTATAATGGCTAGGCAGAAGTATAAAAAATACAGATAAGTCTTAAAGCAGCGATCCCTCGGGATCAAAGGATACTAAGGTATTCACCATATCTTTGATCTTCAGTTATCGCTTTGTCTTCTTGTGCTGATGCTGCATTTCATCTTCCTTTTCTTGGGTCATGTGCTCTAATCTTGATCTCCTCGTCTGGATACAACTTCCTGTCAAAGGGACAATAGCTGCTTCTGATTTGTCTTTTCCTTCTGAATAGTGATTTTCCATTTTATTTACTTTCTGCATAGAAAAAGACAATATTTAGTCATTTTGCATCAATCACAAATCTCTTTAATTCCATCATAATTCTTTAACATATTACCATCTTAGAATGTAAAGGACTTATGATTCAAAGAAAAAGATAAAGAAATTAATGGTAAATATATACCTTTTCCAATGCTCAATAGCCCCCACCCTCAATAGATACATTACCTTCACATAGGTTACTATCATTATGGGTCACCCTTCTCCATGGCTATACATCCAAACCAACCCCTTTTCTTTTGGAAATTGTAATTTTTTTTTTAAAATAAAAAATAAAAATATCCCATCCACAATTGATTTTTACAATCCATGGCACTCATCCACCTATAGTATCTAATCACCTTTGGTCATAGCTCATCAACAAATCACCCCCATTTTTCCCATCCATAAAAAATCACTTACACCCATCTTGGAAATCCTACCAACTCCAAGATCATTAGAAAGCATGTTTTGACCGCTGTCGTTTCCATCTCGAGCTTTGACCTCAGAATGACTATTTGTATCCTCCAATATCTATAGCCCTCACTATCATGACTATTTGACCTAAGTTATTACAATCTGTTCATATCTCACATTGATTTCCCGACTCACCATTTCGGGCGGATGATACCCCTTTCTCGTCAACTTCAACAAATGTATTCTAGGAAAGAGGTAGTACCTTGGATACTCCCTCCCTTAATAGGGATATCCTCAGGTGGCACATTGGGAGCCATTATTTCCTAGTAATTTCATTGGTCTCCTTGAAATTTTACATCAACTCAAATCATTCATGTCAAGGTGGTGTCATACTTAGTTACTGTTGCAGCTCATTCACATAGTCGAAGACCCTCGTTTCACTAAGCACCTCATTCAGAAGTGCTTATATTATGAGGTGGGGAAGATACCTGCCACCAAATATCCGTTCATGCCACAACACCCATGAACAAAGTGCTTCACCAAGATATGCATAAGAAAATAAAATTTCACGTATTTGACCAGAAAGCGCCCCTGAGGGCATCAACAATGTTCATCATCAACTATCAGCATGTTAACAACCAAAAAGTTGACGTGACACAAATCAGTTGTTGTCCAATTATAATCAGTTCTGATTAGCCATCATAATAAGAATGTGACATTCTCACCTCATATAAACACATCATTATTGCATTTGTTTCCACTAGAACATGGGTATCATTCATAATCAGTCAAGGGATTTTTCTCTACTCATCTCTGAAACAAGCTATCCTCTCTCTCGAAAAGTTAATTAGACGCTCTAAATGAAATGAAAACATGATGTATTTCGGCTATACGTCTGCTCCTACCTCATACATCAAGGGGAAACTGTTAACACCAGAAAATTGTACACCTGCTAGTATAATCTAGAAGACATTAAAATTATCAAGCATAATGCATAGGTGGACAATTTTCCAGCAGAGTACATTATAAAGACTCAAAAATCAAAGGTTACGCTAAGGTCCAAATTTTATAAAGGAAATCAATTAAGTCCATGTGTAGATTTATTCAATAAATGCGCATACACATCATATCCTCAAAAAGCCACGCGATTGTAGAAAAGGTGACTCAGCAGTTTGGGACCACTCTACACACTTGGAGTTGATTTCTTGATATGAGATTGGCCTAATAAAATCGAATTACAGTCATCTTGGAGAAGTGCAACCCTCAATGGAATCCCCTTGGCCTACTCATGTTTCTTTATCATACATGTACCAAGAGAGTGAAGAGGGATTCAAAAATATCTATATAAACATGCCATGGGAGAGCCAAAAGAAGAGACATTGTTATGCCGGCCAAATTGTTTGTAAGTAAACCACCATTTCATTTTTGAAACCAAGGAAGTGAATAGCACTATCATGTTGGAAAAATTTCTTCTAAGAAACCCAACATCTTAGTGAGTGAAGAGTAATCCACCCTTTGGAGAGTATTCACATTTATTTGAGAGAGAGGAGAAACTTACAAAGAGATTGAGAAAAGAAACATCCTTGCTGAGGAATTTTGATCTCCCTAGCTCAAGGAATTATCTTCAAGTGTTTTAGTATTCTGATTGTATTCAACCTCTACCACCAACAATCATAAAGAGATATTTTTCCATATATTATCGACGTGTTTGCTCCATTTTAAAATTGTTATGTTCATGCACCTCTTTGTTTAAGTTTATGTTTATGTATGCATTGTATCCATTATTTATAATGTTTTTTTTATTTAATTCTTTCCACTAACAACACTAATTTTGATCGTCATCCTTTGTAGGTAACAATCCACTACTAAGGGGGTGTTTTTTGGTACACTTGTGCTCCAAAAGCACTACAAAAGGTGTGGGGGCAGTGG